>APFE031609339.1:262498-289670 GCA_000404065.3 Pinus taeda
CCAGTCCTTCCTTTCTATTATCCATCAAAATGAAGAGACACAACCTACAACAAATCCGCTGTAATATCCTCTGTCTTCTCTCACAGTCTCACCTCTCTGTTTCTCACTCACACAGAATACACATCTGTCTCACAGCCTCAAATACAATACCGTCATACAAAGAGAGGGGGTTGCCTTCTAGGGAAAAAAACCCTAAACTAAACATAAGTTCTACCGTCAGATCATCCGCCTAATGAATGGCCCAGATTGACTAGAAATTACTATACTTTTACAAGGCAATTTTACAGCTGTTTTTAGCTTCGGGGGCGCTACCCTTGAAACCCCCCGCCAAGGGGGGCTCCCAAAGGTGGCAGCCGCCCCCCATGGACCCCCCTTGCAGCGAGTATTTTACGGGCGGCATTGCCGCCCCCATTTTGAACTGGGGTCCAATGTGGTGGTACTTTTGAATATAGAAGATAATTAGGCTCCACACCCAACATTAAGCAGAGGCCATATCGCCTGAATCCTAATTATAAGGAAAAGGTTTGCTTGGAGTCAGATAAGATGCTGGAAGCAAGCATCATAGAATCAGTGGAGTCTGACTAGGTGAGCCCAATGGTGGTTTAGGAGAAGAAACAAAAGGATAAAATAAGGATTTGTGTAGACCTGAGGAAGCTTAATGATTCCTGTGTCCATGACCATTCCTGACGTTGTTTATAGACGAAGTAATAGACAACATTGGAGGGCAGGAGGCCTACTCATTTACTGATGGATTTTCTGGGTACCATCAAATCAAGATCGTGCCAGAGGATAGGAGAAAAACAACCTTCGCGACATAATGGGGTTGTTTTCAATACACTATGATTCTGTTTGGGCTCAAGAATGAACTTGCGATATTTTCTCACGTAGTCATTGTGGAATTTAAGGAGTTTATTCATAAGTTCTTAGAAGTGTACTTTGATGACTGGACAATGTTTGGAATAGTGAAGCACAATGTAGAAAGTCTACACTTAATGTTGGATATGTGTCGGAGGTACCAGATCACGTTGAATCTAAAGAAGTGTTTATTCTATGTACCCTTTGGGATTTTTCTAGGTCACATGGTATGCAAGCAAGGATTGATGGTGGAAACTGCAAAGATTGTAGTGATATCAGTGTTAGTAAATTTGGAGGCCCCAGGGAGTGTTAAGAGTTGCGCACAACCATGGTACATACTGGATATTACAAGAAGTTCATCGAGGCTTATGCTCAGACTATCATGCCCATGGAGAAACTGTTGAAGAAGGATGCTACATTCTTTTGGGATGAAGAATGTCGGCAAAATTTGGACGTGTTGAAATAGAATATGGTCACTGCACCGATCTTTATTTTCCCGGATTTGAAGAAGGAATTCCATGTACATGTTGACACTTCTTGCATTGCATTGGGTGCAATGCTAACATAGGCTAGTAAAGGAGAGTTGGACCATCCTATAGCCTTCGCAAGTAGGAAATTATCAAAGGCCGAGAAGAATTACTCAATGATGGAGTGCAAAGGGTTGGCTATTGTATATGCACTACAAAAGTTTAAGCACTATCTGTTGGGCAGAAATTTCAAGATGTACACAGATTATTCTGCCTTGAAATACCTAGTCAATAAGCATGTGTTGGGGGGGAAGATATGTCAATGGTTGCTTCTATTCCAGGAGTATGAATTTGAGGTCATTGTGAAGCTAGGTAGGTTGAATGCAAGACCTGACCATCTGTCACGGATCGAAATAGGAGAGGAGCCTAATAATTTGGAGGAATGGTTGCCAGATGAGTAGGTCCTCGCGGTGCACATAGAGAATAACTATTTTACAAGTATTATCCATTTTTTGACTACAGGAATGGCACCGGAAGGGTATACAAGTCAAAAAAAGAAGGAGCTAGTAGTGCGCATGGCAGAATTTTCAGTAATTGCTGGACATCTATATAAAATGGGTGTAGATGACATATTGCGAAGATATGTGCCAGATTTTGAGAGAAATAACATTCTCGCTGAAGCTCATGGAGGAGCTATGGGAGGACACTATGCAAGAAAAGAAACTGCGCAAAAGATTTCGTGTGCAGGTCTATGGTGGTCCACATTGCATAAAGATTCCAAAGTGTATTGTAGGGCATGTGATGCATGTCAAAGAACTGGTAGACCATTGTGGAGGGAGGAGTTGCCACTGAATCGTCAAGTATCATTGCAGCCATTTGAAAAATGGGTGATTGATTTTTTTGGGCCAATTCATCCCCCAGGAAAGAAGATAGGTGCATGCTACATCATCACCACAATGGAGTATCTAACCATATGGGCAGAGGCACAACCGATTAAAGGCTGTACGGGGGCTACATCAGTGAATTTCTTCTTTGAATATGTCTTAACCAGATTTGGCTTCCCGAAGGTGTTAATGAGTGATCAAGGTGCATACTTCCTAAAGGAGATAATCAATGCGTTGATTGAGGATTTCCAGGTCTATCATCAAAAGAGTACACCGTATCACCCGTAGGCAAATGGAATTGTTAAGGCCTTCAACAATATTTTGTTGAACGCACTAACAAAGATCTGAAACACGCAACGAAATGATTGGGATGTGCACATACCTACGGTACTATGGGCATATAGGACTACTTGCAAGAAGCTGACAGGACAAACACCATTCGGATTGGTCTATTGTGTAGAAGTTGTGATGCCAATGGAGTATATCATGCCTAGTCTACGTATAGCAGCTCTCACAAGTATGGCAGATCGTGAATCCTTGGAGGAATAGATCACGCAGCTGATGGAGCTTGAAGAAGACTGATTCTTGGCTAGCTGCCATCAGCAAGTACAGAGGTAACGTAAAAAAGCCTGGCACGATCGTCAAATCAAGCTTCATACGTTCAAGGTAAATGATCTAGTGTTGTTATATGATAGTAAGTTTACTAAATTTTCGGGTAAGTTTCATATGCATTGGCTAGGGCCATATATTATCAAATAAATTATAGATGAAGGTGCAGTTCATCTTGCAAAGCTGAATGGGAAACCTTTTCAGGGAAGAGTAAATGGAAGCTACTTGAAGTTGTATACAAGCGATCCTGAACAATGACTATATGGCAACAGGATAGTCTTAGTGCTCCAGGAAGTTGCAAGGGAGTGCAGGACTATACAATACACTACCAGGGTTAGAGGACTATGTAGCAGGAGGGTTGCGTAGAAAATGGTGAAGTTGCAATATAGGAAGCTACGGTATGGAGGGAGGTGCCACATAGCATAGAAAGAAAGTGACTGTTGGAGTCATTGTTCATGATTTGAGAACCAGAAGATGATTAAGGGGAGTGGGCTAGTGGCATTTAAGGCCAAAATATTTAAAGATCTTCTACCAAAACAACAGTAATGGTCAAAATTTTGGGGAAATGGTCGGAATTAAATTCAAAAACCCCTATAAATTACACGTGCTAGTCCAAAAGAGAACACTTTGCACACTTGGAGTTTTTGCTTACATTTGTTGTTTGTTGATGAGTCGAGCAATTTGGAAGGAATTATTCACCCACAAAGATGTTTCTCTGGAAGCCCATGAGTTATTTATGGAAAATATGACTGCCACCAACCCTACTGAAGCTATGAGTACGGAAGAAACAATATCTGATTCCCTAGGCCCTAAAATATCAAGTGTTGAAGTTACGCATATAGTGCCCATGATGCCGAGGTCAATAAGGCTGAAACAATCCATGGCAAAGGAGAAGCAGAAAAAGCCGATACCGATCTGTGCTTCCCCCAGGAAGCATACTGTGATGCCAGCCCAAAAGAAATATAAACAATCGGCAAAAGGAAAAGAGAAGGTTGTAAACCTGGAGGCCGAAGAAGGCTAAGGAACAAAATATGTTGATGCCGAAGGAGCAAATCCACTCACAAGGCTCCCTCACAATATCCCTCTAAGGAAGGGAAAGGTGAAGATTACAAAAGACCTGAACTCTGAGAAATTTGTCATTTCTACACCCCTGCTACCTGAGAAGTTTCCTTTTGAGGGCCCGCGATTCGCGCGAGTCCCGTTACTGAAGATGGAGGATTGGGACTTAGCGGATCACACTAAGTTCCCACACTTAGTAATGGATAACTTCATGAAATGAGTCTATTATGAAGGCACAAATGTCATAGCACTGGAAACAAAGGAATGGGGCCGCGGTGTTGAGTAATCTAGGTTGCTCAACTTACTTTGGGTGCCACATTACCGCCGTATCCCAATTAACACAACTTGCATATGCCAACTGATCACTCTGGTGCATGATGTGTAGAAATTTTGAATAATATGACACATATTCACAGAGATTATCCCGATTATACACTATTGTGGAATACACACATAATACATAACCTCCTCTATGTTGATCATCAATTTACAGAAGCAGAAACAATAACATGCACACATAGAAGCATCAATCACACATATCAACACAGTATTTTCCCAGGGAAAGCATCTCGCTAAAAACCCCAACTATATGTATATTATATTGATTGAGAACATGTAACAATACATAGTACTATACTCTTCACAAGTATCCAGCACTATCTCCACCTGTTACACACAATACAGCTCAGATATGATCTCCAAATCTCCTCCGCTGCTTGCCTACCTCCACTGCACAATACGTGCATGAGAATGAATGAATCTAAACTCGTTCCAAGTTCTATTTACCTTGGAAAATCACTCACACTAGAAATCACGTGAGCACAAGCTATATCACTGGGCATCTACTACGCAATTCTCATGGGCATACTCAATCCATTGATTATGCAAGATCTCATGCACAACTGATAGTCACAACTCACCCTTTCACTTACCTCTAACACTTGTCTCCACTGAACTGTCCATGCACTGAGTTAACTTATGTATTCTTCAGTTGCATTATGATTTAATAATTAGTGAATTAATTAATAACTAATTCACACAACTCATCACTTAGTCTATTGTCCAGTTAGACTAAATACAACTAGTTCAACTAAGTCAAACTGAACACAACTCCATTAACTGCTCATCTAACTCCACATAACTCAACCACTTGAGTTCTAATTGAAGTCCTTCATGCAATAGCTCAGTCAACCCATAGGTAACCACGTGATTCCTTTAGGTAGTTGCATGTGCCACATCTGTAGCTCCAAATGAAGTGCTCCAAGAGAATAAGATAAAGTTTAGAGTCCAAATATTACTAAGGGCTAATAATATTTGATTGTTTCTATTTTTACCCGACAGTCTAAAAATAGACTCTGATCACACTACTATGATCCAAAAAATAGAATTCCATCTATTTTTCCCAACATGACCAATCATACATAAACAACATCCTGCAACTCATAGACCATGATCCATATGTCTAAAAATAGACATAGTCTAAAAATAGACTTTGCGCCAAAACTTGCCTGCGGACCACTTAGTGAAGGCGACTCCTTTCCACTAAGCTCCTTCATCTTGTTGCATTCTCAACAAGCATTTCTTGTTGCACACTTTTCAACATGATGGGTGTTTATGGCTCTGAGGGCCTATACCCATCATAGATATGCTTATCCATAGGATTACCCACCTGCCTCATGAAGGTCTAAATTTAGCCAAGGAGTTTGGCAGAAAGACAAGAGAAATGAGTTGGCTCTGTGCATGAAAAACTATTATAAACTGGTGAAGAAGGCATGAGGGTATTCCATCCTTTCAATAAACAACCTTGCAGTTCAATTGGCCATGAAAATATTGGCTAGCAAGGTGATGAGGAAGTGCTACGCAGATGAGGTTCTGTCGCCTGTAGTGTCTCTAGTGGCTCGGTGCGCGAAAGGCATACTATTCAATTGGTCAAGATATCTATGCCAAGAGTTCCTTTTGAATTTCCACGAGGCCTAGGATGACACCAGATCATTCATTGTGCTTGATTGCTACTCTCCATTGTGTTGGTTTCATGGGAACTACTGAAGGACAACTAGTTTCCTTCATTGGAAAAAGCATTGCCAGAGGTCGTGCAATTCGCCTCCCTATGGGCTACGAAGGACCCTGCGCACATCACAAAGACTAAGATTTTTTGGGTCCTAATGGAAGCAAGTCTCTATATGGAAGTTAACAAGCGCCTAAGGTCGTCCCCAACCTTGTATACATAGTTGTCAGCCTATGCAGTGTTCAAGGCTAACTTCCACCAGGTCTATATCTAGGCACAGAAGGATCCTGCATAGAAGTGGTATGACTTGCCCTATTTGGTAACAGAATATGATGTGCAAGAGGTAGTGGCACGCTGGCCAGGCGAGTGGCGCCCCCCTTCAGATTTGGCTGCTAGGCCAAGCACAGGTGCAGAGAGTGCAGCCGCAAAGAAACAAAAGGAGGCAACTAAGTAGGCTACATGAAACTTGGCTATCCAGAATAAGAAAGATGCTACAAAAAATGCTCGAGTTCAGGAGGAACGCACTACCAAGGAGAAGGCAGAGCAAGAGCAACGCGAGACCTAGAAAGGTGACAAGTCACCTTCAACAACAATAGAAATAGAAACAGGGCAAGGTGAGGAAGGGCATCACACTCCCTTCTTTGTGAAAAGGTGATAACTAGAGAACTAAGTTGGGTCGAGGAAGAAGCAGAAGGCTCAAAAAATGTAGATTGAGCCCTTGGTACTCACAGAAACTGATCTGGATGAGATCAGTGATAAAGTTAGGGACGTTATCATAGAAGTAATGCATCAGTTGGAATAGTAGTACATTCAGACCTTGGGAGGAGTGCAGAAGGATCTTCACGAGTTGCATCTCCAAGAAACCAAGATCCAAGGAGACATCGGCAAAGTGAGTAGCACAGTGGGCAGTGTGACACATGAACAAAGTACCGACATGAAGCTAGTTCTCTGGCCGATGATGGATGTGCGAGTCTTTCCCTTACCTACAGGTTCAGTACACACCGAGACCGAGGAACAACGTTCCCTCCTTGATAACATCCCAAAGATGGGCCTATACCTTGCCACGATGTAACTAGAGACATTACATGAATTATTACTTGGAATTGTGGGAGATCTTTGCCTTCAGGAACAACGAGCACTTAGGGCTATGAGCGAGATCAAGGTGAATAATTGGCAGATGTTCGCCAAGAAGACACACATTTTGGAAGAAAATGAGGCACTCCAGGCACACATTTCACAATTAGAGTCAGCAATCACAGAGGCATGCAGAATTGTTCATGAGCTTCATAATCCTGAAGATGCACAACCAAAAGCAAAGTTCAGGAAGCTAGCCACTGGAGTGTGTGAAGCAAAGGAAAAAGTTAATCGAGTTCAATTTGAACTCAACATGAAGATAACCGAGTTGCAATTGAAGATGCAGCCATCGACTCCACTAGAGGTCCAACAGAAATGCGGAGCCACGATCCAGGAAGGCCTAGTTACTATGAACACCATAGTTGCAGAATGAAAAACAATCTTTGAGCAGGCCATGGAGTTGGTCACTAATCTGCAAGAGGATCCAAAACCTGTAGATACTGAATACTAAGATTAGGGAGCTACAGAAGTAGTATGATGATGTCAAGGCAATGGCGCGCTCCATCACACCAGTGCAGCACCTAGCCAAGTTTTAGGAGTAGAAGCAGCTCTTCACACAGGTGGAAGTAGCACAGAAAAAAGAGGCCTTGTATAAGGCCAGGCTAGAGCCTTGGTTGGAAGAATCTTATCAGATCTTGACAAATATTTAAGATAAGCTCAAGGGCTTGCAACAGACGATGAGGCTGGTTGCAGAAGGACCAGCTACAGAGTAGCTAGTGGAATAAGTCAAGCAGGAAGCTACGCAAAGCACTGCCAGGGTTGCGGTAGTTCAGGTGGAGTTGGGGGATCTTTGTGTTGGGGGCCTATTGGGATGGGGTCCCTTGGGTCAGTTTTGGGGTTAAAAGCCCAAGTTTTGATGTAATTTTTGTAAAAGATGTAAAGTCTCTATGATTTGTGGATGCGGAGAGCATAGATGATTACTAGTAAAAGGGGTTTTATTCCCTTGTTTATGTAAAGATGAGTCAGCTTTGAAATCCACCCATGGTCTGCAGACCATGGGATTGTATAAATAGGCATGCCTTAGAGGGTTGAAGGTAGATTATGAAATTAATGAGTCAATAGAAGATAATGCAGAGAAGTGGGTTAGATAGGAGAGAAAATCTCTGCAGCTGAGTGCACAGAGACCTAGGTAGAGTCCGCAGTTGAGTGCGTGGACACTTACAGCTGAGTGTACAATGAAGTTTTGAGTCTGTATTATAAACTAGAAATCAATAAAGAAGTTGTTCTGGAAAAATATTGTGTATTTATGTTTACTTTTGTTTATAACTTATGTTGTTGATGAAATAATGTGTTTGCAAAATATTTATCTAGTGATGCGCGATTCTACTGAATAATTGTTAGAACATGTATTCAAGAATGTTTATGTAATTCCATGAAGACTTAGATAATTTCTGCTATGTTTCTTAAATACTTAAGTATATCTGCGCGAGCTTGTATCTAGGGTTGTCTTCATGTCTGCATAAGTGGATGAATAGATTTTTAAAGGTCTGTAAAGACCAATATTGACCTTCGTGAAGATCTAAAGGTTGTTGGGATAGAATTGCAGTACCAAGCCCTAAGGGCTTATAGATCAGTGTGAAAGAAGATCTAGGGTGCTAAAAGACATCACACTGATCTTTGGATGCAGAAACTTGGTTCCCGCACCCCCCCCATATTGCTTCGTGTGAGACTGCAGCTTGCACTACGTGGGTTGTTGCTGAAAGGGCTAATAGTGTAGGGTTTTGTTGGTTGGTGCAACTAGATCTGAATTTGGGTCAGGGCCCCCTAAGCCAACAAAATATATATAAAATTTAACTTGTACTTCGAAGGGTGTCACACCTACAAAATTGTCTCATGCTGAAGTTTCCTTGGCTACTATTGGGTAGTCATCAAAGGATTGGGAAAAAATTTCCATCGTGTAATTCCTCTATTGTGCAAGTGCTTCCTCAATAAATAACTTGATAGTATCTGATGTTTTTTCATCTCTCTTTTCTTTTTCCATGGGTGGATTCTTGGGATGATGAGATCAATCATTCATAAGTAAAATTATCTTGAGATCTAACTCCTTATGCATTGAATTCATTGGGGACATGCATTGAGAAACAATAGAGAGGAGATTGCTTTGATACTACTGATTTGGGTTGTGTAAGTAACAAAATGAAAAGGAAAGAAGTAAATGGAAGACACATACAAAGAAATATAAAAAAAAAACATTGTGTTATCCAACCAGCTCACAAAATAGAATAAAAAGATAGATCAACGATTTAAAACGTAGCCTCTTCAAGGGGGAAACCTCCTTTACATTACACCAATGAACAATTCTTGGATGATACAAATGACAAGACCTCCTTTCGATATATTGGAGTCTAAGGGGTCACAATATAATCAGAATCAACATAACAATAATAATGTAAGGGCACAACAATAACAATAATGGGCTTCTATGGGGCACAATAATAACAATATGGGGACAACATAGGCACAACAATAACAATAATGGGTACAATGACAATAATAATAAGGGAATACGCTAGTATTATAGGGACCTAACATGCCCCTCTCCTTCAAAAAAGTGTTGTCCTTAACACTTGAGTAGTTATGGATGCTTTTGTATAAAATTCTCATCCTCCCATGTAGAATCTTCAGCGGGTAAGTTCTTCCACTTGATGAGATACTCTGAAATTGATCGATTTCGCAGTTTTCAAGTTCTTGTTTTTGTGACTACTTCAGGTTCCAATATGATTTTTCCTTCCTCTTCAAGCTCTGGCAATATTTTTTGAACTGGGAGCTTGTCACCTATAACCTTCTTTAAGCATGAAACACGAAAAACTGGGTGCACTCAAGAAGATTCAGGAAATTCCAATTTGTATGCAATAGTACCAATCTTTTGCAACAGCTTGTATGAACCATAATACTTTGGTGATAATTTATTATCCTTCTTAGCACTACAATGTTGATATGCCTGATGTTCCATTCTATTTTGCACCAAAGTGAGGTTATCCTTTAAGATTTGGAGAACTTTTTGTTGATGCTCAATGTGATCTCCCACTGCTTGAACCTTAGAAGTTTCTCTTAAATATGATGTGATGTACGGTGGATGATATCCATAAAGTGCCATAAATGGGGTCATTTTTGTTGTAGCATGGAAGGAAGTGTTATACCACCATTCAATGAGAGGCAACCATTTGACCCATTATGTTTGTTTATCAGATACAAAGCAACGGAGATATCCTTCCAAACATTTGTTCACTATCTCAGTTTTCCCATCAGATTGAGGATGATAAAATGAGTTATGAGCTAACTGAGTACTCAGACAAGAAAATAATTATGTCTAAGAATTTCCAATGAAAATATGATCTTTGTCACTTACAATAATCTTTGGGTTTCTATGTAGCTTTTGAATTGTTTCCATAAATGTAGTAGCAACTGTATTGGCTTTAAATGGATGACATCATGCACAAATATGTGCATACTTGGTAAGTCTATCAACTACCACCATGATGAAACTCTTTCTTCGGACTTGGGTAAACCTGTGATAAAATCCATTGAAACCTCCTATCAATATTGACTTGGAATGGATAAAGGTTGTAATAGACTTGGGCTCTTAATTATCTCAACTTTATTTTGTTGGAAAACCAAACATTCCACCACAAACTTTTGAATATCAAATTTAAGGCCATCCCAAAAAACATCCTTCTTAACCTTGTGGTAAGTTTTTAAAAATCTTGAATGCCCTCCTAAGGGAGATGTGTGCAATTCCCTAAGAATATTTTGATTGAGTTGGGAATTCTTAGAGAGGTATAAATGGTCTTTGTACCATAATGAATCATTTCTCCAGCTAAATGTATAAGATGTATGGGGATGTTACCGCAACTTGTGAATGAGTGCCCACACTTCTTTTTCCTTCTTCCATTCATCCCTTGCATTGTATATCCAATCTGGTTGGACATAGAAATGGAGCAAAGAAATGCTTCCACATCCTCATCCTTTCTCAAGAGTGCATCTGCAACAACATTTTGCTTCCCTTTTTTGTAGATGATTTCAAAGTCATAACCCAACATCTTTGTGACCCATTTTTTCTGCTCTTCTGAAGTATTTAAGACTGCCATGATCTGTTTTTACCTTGAAGTGTCTTCCCATTAGGTAAGGTCATCATTTCTTAAGTGCATGTAGTATTTACAACATTGCCTTATCATAAATAGCTTTGTGTAAATATTTTACTTTGATTGGATGACTTTCGAAAGCAATGGGTCTTTCTTCTTGTATTAAAACAACACCAATTCCATTTTTTGAGGCATCGCATTCCACAATAAAGGTTTTTGTGAAGTCTGGCATAGCTAAGGCTTGTGCTTGGCACATTACCTCTTTAAGATGTTCAAAGGCCTTCGTTGCTTCTGGAGTCCAAGAAAATCCTTCTTTGTTCAGTAATGTTGTTAGGGGTGTCGATATTTTCCCATAATTCTGAACAAACTTGTGATAATACCCTGTTAACTCGAGAAATTCTCACGAATGCTTTATGGATGTGGGGATTTTCCATTCCTTAATGGCTTTAATTTTGCTAGGGTCTACCTTAACACCTTCATGAGATACAATATGACCCAAATATTCCACCTCTTGTACTCCAAAGAAACATTTGGAGGTTTTTTCATATAATTGTTTCTCCTCCAATAGTTTGAGCAATCTGTCAACATGTTGAACATGATCCTTCCAAGACTTGTTGTAGATTAGTTTGTCATCAAAAAATACTGACACAAATTTTCTAAGAAAGGGTTTGAAAATGGAATTCATCAAACCTTGAAATGTAGAAGCTGCATTGGTAAGGCCAAAAGGCATGACCAAAAATTTATAATGATGCTCATGAGTTCTAAATGTTGTTTTCAGAATGTCTTTAGTCTTCATTCTGATTTGATGGAATCCTGAACGAAGGTATAACTTGGTGAAGTAAATTGCTCCATGCAATTGATCCAATAATTCATCAATGACAGGAATGGGGAATTTATCTTTAATAGTGAGCTTGTTGAGCTCCCTATAATCTAGACACATGTGCCACGATCCATATTTCTTGTGCACCAATACTACTGGAGGGGAGAAAGAACTTTGACTAGGTTGAATTATACCAGCCTCTAGAATTTCTACAACTATACGTTCAAATACACTCTTTTGGGCATAGGGATATTTGTAAGGCCTAATTTTTGGAGGAACACTTCCTGGAATCAAATGAATAGCATGATTGTGATCATGAATAGGTGGGAGGCCTTTGGGATTCTCAAATACCCTGGAATGATTGTCCAAGACTTTTTGGAGAGCTGGAGAAATATATGATTCTAATGTGGGAACCTCTAGCGAACATAATTGTGCAATTACGCCTCATTGTTCTTTCTTTAGAAGATTTGTCATGCCATTAGAGCTGATTAACTTTCCCAGTTTCCCTGTGATACCCCTTAATTCAAATTCCTTTCCTTCCAAAACAAATTTCAATAAAGGTTCTTGAAAGTTAAAAGTTATCATACCCAAAGATTGTAGCCATTAGACTCCTAGTACAACATCAGCACCACCCATTGGAATGGAAAGCATTCGACTATTCAACACATATTCTCCCATGGATAGCTTGATATTATGGCACTTTATAGAGCAATTTATGGTTCCTCCATTTGCAACCATCACTTGGCACTCTGGTGCTAGATATAGGAATAAATTCAGTTCCTTGGCTATCTTACAATGAATAAAATTATGGGTACTGCCCAAATCAATCAACAATATTACATTTTTCTTCTTGATATGTCCTTCTATCTTGATAGTTTGAGGAGTGGTAATTCCAACCAATGCATTACAAGATATGGTCAGATTCATTTCTTCTTTCTCTAGGCTTTGTTCCTGGAGTATATCCTCTTCTTTTGACCTTTCTTGTTCCTTTTCTTCCTCCTCTTCACAATCTATGTAAAATAATTTCTTCTCAGCACACTTATGACATTTAGTGTATTTGTTATCACAACTGTAACAAAGCCCTTTTTTCTCTTTTTTCTTCCAATTGTTGTGGTGTCAACCTTGTAGGTTGTGGAAGGCTATGGGAAACAACACTTCCATATCTATGGTTGTGATTGGTAGGCTTCCTTCTTGCCATAATTTTGCTTTCAATTTTTCATGCCAACCTGAATGCCTTCTACAATGAATTAGGTTCCCAAAGTTGAACTTCATGCTGGATGTCATCCTTTAAATCCCTACGAACACATCAATCATATGCTCATCTGAAATATCTTTTACCCTTATATTCAATTTTTGGAAGTCCTCAATGTGCTCCACCATTGAACTCTTTTGTTTGAGATTTATCAATTGGCTAAAAAATTTGTTTCTTTTTGTATCCTCATAATGTGTTGTCATTTCTTCCATAAAAATTTCCCAAGCAACAATTCGTTTATGAGAGAAAAGTCATCAATAGCATACAAACTTATTGGGTTCCAAATATAATGTTGCAATGCGTACCTTTTGTGTGCTCTTCACATTATGGAGATCAAAATATTGCTCCATTTATAGTATCCATGTTACGGGATCCTTGCCGTCAAACTTCCTCATATCGATCTTTGGAAAATGGTGGGACTTCAATCCAATGTTAGAGTCTATTAAATCATGACTAACAATTCTTTTGTTCTCATCACGAGTTTCCTTTACTACCCTTTCTCCATTGGTAAGCATTTCTTATAGCAACTTTGTCAAATCTATCTTCAAATCTTCCATGTTGCCTTTAAGTTTTGATTCTATACCATCCATCTTAGATTCCATGCCATCCATATTAGCTTCCATTCCATGCTTGAAACCATCCATATTAGCTTCAGTTACTTTTTGTGAGAGGGAAATTTGTGACACTTAGTCTTGTAATTTTGATATATCATGTTGCATTTCTTCCTCTTCTTCATGTGTCATAGTAGAGATTTCAGGTTGCTTACTAGGTGTTTCCATTTTATTTCTTTGAGTCATCAATGAATAAAAATTATGATTCACAATTCCCTTTGAATCACTTCAAACTAATTTCTCAAACAAGGCTTATGCAAATTTAAAAAAAACGTACACACTTTTTTTTTCTTGCTTTGTATGAGCTCAATCTTGAAATGCATATAATTCTGTAATTTCAGATCTCCAAGTTTTGATATTTATGCTTGTGATATTCCTCTAATTCTTCTTTCCAACCCCGCAAGTCTGATCACAATTGGATTCATGAAGAAAGAGTTATGCCCAATCTCCCTCGATGACTTAATTATATACTAGTTAGGTAGAGAGAACTTGTACGATGTGCCACGTGTCACTGTTTCGAACTTAGATTCTGAAAATGATATCCAACAAACTAAAGACTATCTACTTTCTGTCACTATTTACAAAACTTGAATCATATGCTTAGATAGAAATTTATGATGATTTTCCCAAGGTGACTTGTTTGAGATCCAATTCGGGAGCCTGCAAAAACCCTAACTTCCTAAGTTCATATCTCTGAAAATGTAGCGAGAAAATATTATAAATTTGGTCACGTGGTTCATCACTATTTCGTCTCAATTGGTTGTTTGTTTCATCTTCTGAGCTTTGTAAAAAAACCTTTATAGCGAAAATTCCACGATGACCTGTTTGAAGCAGCGAAACCCTAGAATCCGAAGCTCTGATACCAATTGTTATGCAACCAACTCACAAAATAAAAGAAAGAGATAAATCAACGAATTAAAATGTAGCTTCTTTGAGGGGGAAACCTCCTTTACATTACACAAATGAAAAATTCCCTGATGATACAAAGGACACGACCTCCTTTCTATATATAGGATTTTAAGGAGTCACAATATAATTAGAGTCGACATAACAATAATAATGTAAGTGCACAACAATAATAATAATGGGCTTCTATAGAGCACAATAATAATAATATGGGGACAACATGGGCACAAAAATAACAATAAGGGTGGTGGGCTCCAGTATTGTAGCAATATTGCTGCAACTCCTGGGACTCCCTTCTTTACTTTTATCAACCCAGTACTTTGTAACAAACTTGGAAGCGACGGTGCTGTATGCACAAGTACTAGCTCTTGTCGCAGTTGTCACTTGGTCAGCTGGCACAAGTCTACTAGGAGCTTAAGACAACTTCTATGAGCTCTTAGAAGAAGCTTTTTAATTGATGGATGAAAGCTAACTCAAAGAAAGCTAATCTATTTGCGAAAAGAGATTGAAACACTGAAGGAAAGCGCAAACCCTAGCAAACCCTAATTCTACCATCTAGTCCTACTGAAGCAAAGATGAGAATGAAAACTATTGAAAGAGATTCCATTACTTCTATGAAGGTAAAATACATGTGCCTAGACTGCCTCTGTCCTAAGAAAACATCTTTTTGTATTTTTGATTAAGTTGTTAGTTTCATCATGCATATCCTTTCACTGTTCTTTACTGTGTAGGGGTGGTTCAAGGAGGAGAAATGCTTGAAAAAGGTTGGGAAGATTTAGAGAGGGTCTAAGGAGTTCCTAACACCCCTCTAGAGAGTTTCACAAAGTTTGGCTGTCAAGAAACCTCATTTGTGAGCTTCTACAGGAAGTCTGCAGGGGTTCTACAGGATGTTCAGGAATTTCTACAAGATGTTCAAAAATTTCTACAGGATGTTTAAAAATTGGATTTTAGAGGATGGGTGAGTGAGGGAAGATGCATGAATGGATATGGAGGTAGGATAGGGGTTTGAAGTGACCTAAGGATTGGTGGATGGAGTGGTGAGAAGGTGTAGAAGGCTGACTTGGCTTAAAGAAGGATGAAAAAATGATTACGCAAGAAGGTAGGGTTACGTGGGCAAAAGGATAGATGTGAGACGAGGAACCTAGCTAGGAGATGGAACAGTTGGCTCTGATGAAGCTTAGGTGGATGAAAGAGTGGTAGAGATGCTCTGCATAGTGTACATTCAACCGAATCAACAAAGTCTTACAAATAATCAAAGTCCTAGCTAATCTAATCTAGCTGACAATAAAATGAATGAACAATAGCTTTATTTGGAAGAAAAAACCATGTACATCAACTATGCAATGAAACATTTCAGAGATCTGAAACCATAACTAACTTCTGCAAATAAAAACAGTACATTAAGGATTGCATGGTCAAGCAAACTAGTGTTTTTGTTGGGACAACACCGTTACTTCAATTCCAGCCCCTGATCCAATAAGGATGAGGTGCAACTGAAAATGTTGTTGGCCCTTTTCTTGGAGCTTTTTTCCCTGTTATTATCCTACCAATCTATTTTAAACATCTGAAGCAATTCTATCCATAAACAGTGACCTATTTAATTAACACAACTAAATCTGCCTAATAGAAATACGTTTCAAATGCAGAAAAGGAAAGCAACGATGCATAAAGGAAAGGTAACAGTACAAAAAGGAAGCCCTAGGCTCTCAGGTTGGGCCCAACCCTAAGAGCTATGGATCCTATAGAAAACTCAGAGTTGATATAAAATCGGACTGCTTTTCATTATCAAAAAATAGCCATAAGTCAAGAGTTATGCCAAAATGGCTACAAGAGAACAAGCTAAAGCTAACAGCTCTTGTAGTGCAAAATATGAAATGGTTTCAAAAGTCCCTTACGAAGGCTGAGGCCTTAACATTTATACACCACGAGGGCCCTAGCTGGATTCCTAAATCTATGGGACTTGGCTGTCCAAACTGTGAGTAGACAGTCCCTTCCAAAATCTACTTGGCTACCTTCTAGATCCGGTTTTGGTGGCCTTTGGAGCTTGGATTTGGGGGTGAAGATCTCGAGGAAGGGATATTTAATGTCATAGACAACCCCCTACGAATCCTCACCTCAATCTTGGTTGTCTTCTAGCCCATGATTGCTCGGTTTTTCTCTAACGTGTGTCAAAAAACCTGAAATAAGCACGTGTTAGCCACCTAGGAAGTGTGACTACCCTTATTTGTACAAGTGACATAAATATACTAAAAAATAATGCATAAGCTATGAAAAATGAAGGATTGAACAAGGACTGAACAAGGATAATTAGGCCAAATGAGCCCAACAAGTTACCAAATTTGGGGCTCATCATTACCCCCCTGCTAAAAGGGTTGCTCATCCTCTGAGCAACTAGTCCAGCTCCTCATCCTTAATTGCTTTGATCACCTCCCTCACATCCCAAGCTTCTGAAGTAGTATCCTCCTCACTGCCATGGAATCCGGCCTTCCTTTCCACCTCTTCCCACTGCTTATGCTCTTCTTCTTTTGTTCCTCCTTCTAACAATCCCAAAAGCAAAAGTGGACTTAGCTTGAGGCCTATCCAGCTGGCTTGGAGGTTCTGCATAGACTTCTTGTAGAGAGGCACTCATGCCAAGGCCTCCCTCATTCTAGTTGGAGTGTGATATTCCCTGATTTTCAGACTGTGGGACAATGTGTTCCACCTACGGGTGCAAACATGAACACAATTGTCCCCCAATAATTGCTCCATATCCTCGAAGTGTGCTATGGCCTGAGCCTGCCGATCCATGTACTCTAATAAAGCCTCTGAGTTGGCTGCTAGGTTTTGGTGAGCTGATATGAATGCTGTGGGGTCCCCTGGCTCTGCTCTAGTCAGCAGTGGTTCGTGTAGTTCTCGGTCCATGACATTTCTGACCTCTGCCGCTCTCTTTTCTTTGTGGTTTAACGATGAGGTCATTGCCATCAACTGCATGTCCCCTACTGCTGTGTGTGGAGCTATAAAAAGGGTCTCTTTCACCTCTAGTTACCTCACATTAATATATCAATCCGGGAACGTTTTGCTATTTCAAAGAGTATCTCAGTCTGAGGCTTAGCATTTGTCAGAGTAATGCTCGTAGTACAGTTGTTTTTAAAACTACAAAAGTAAGTGATACGTGTCTACAACCTAACTACTTCAGAAGACTAAATCACACACTCAAATATGAAGCAATACATCAGTCAAGGGTTCGGTAGAAATAACCCATCCCTTTATAAACTGATGGAAAAGAAATCGGAGAACAGACTGGGGGTCTGGGAGCTTGGTAGAAGATGTTGGTGCTCACTACAGCCTGAGATCGTCCTTAGCAAATAAGAAACGAAACGGCAGGTAAAGAAAACAACAATGAAATAGAACAACAACCTTGAAATGGAACAAAAATTGAAAATGGAACAGCAATTCAAAATTGAACAACGATTGAAAATGGAACAACAATCCAAAATTGAACAGCAATTGAAAATGGAACAACAATTCGAAATGGAACAACAACTCAGAAATGGAATATCACTTAAGGAAATGAGCAGTAACTAAGTTTAACAAGCTATGAATCTATTCAATCACACCAATCCAAACATCAATCCTTCATTCTTAAATATGTATGCACACTACAGAACAATATTGCCTATGGATCCAAAATGGAATAACACTGAAAACCATATAAACACAACATGCTTAATCTGATTCCATTATCGCTCTAAGTAAAAGCACACGATTGCATCTCAAGATGAAAATGATAATATTCAAGGATTCAATAATCATATAAAATCAGAACTTCCAAGATATATTTTGTGATGCTAAGGCATAATCGCATAACACAAAAACTCTGTAATGGAAGGACAGTATCCTGTAGAGATTACCTGCATTATACCAACACGTAAAGGAATAGTAACATGATGCAGTGTTAATACAATGCTTTTGTTTACAGGAATATTAAATGGGTTAAACACAACAGAGCACGTAACATAAACTTTATAAAACACGACAGATTACCAAATTACGTCGATAGGCAAACCACATAGAAACCATGCTTAATGGTACAAGAGCAAGTGTCCTCCAGGGTCGGGCCCTTAGCCTCCAGGGGTACACCGCTTAAGGTCGATCCAGACTCAAGGATAAAAGAGTAACCAAGTCTATATTAATGCATGAAGTAAAATTACAATAACGCAAGTCTTAATAGAGCATAATGATCATAGTCTTGATCTTTTTAAAAGAAATTACATAAAGACATCCCCCTTTTCTAACAATGCCATCCCTTATATAAGGATGATGACAGAGATATTTAGATGTAGAAATAGATAAAACAGTGATCCCTCAGGATCAAGGATCCTGAGGGATTCACATAATCGTTAATCCTGAGTTCTTCTCTTTTCTGCACCGAGCTGTTATCTTTGCTTATTTTCCTGGGTTGGTCCATTTTGATCTGGTTTGCATGCGGTCTCCCATTGAAGGGGCAGCATTTACTTCATCTTTGTCTTTTCCTTTAGGATGGCCACTTTTCATTTTTTCCTCCCTCCTGTACATGGAAATCACAATTGTCAGCGTTTTATATTAATTTCTCATGTTTCGTTATAATTCTTTATTATTTTCTAAGTTCACAATGCAAAAAGGCTTATAAGTCCTAATGAAAAGATACTCAAATAACAATAAAAACATACCTTCTTTGATACTCCACACACCCCTCGGCTTACCCTTTTTCATGGCCTCATGAAAACATTGTATTTGACATGCAAGGCAATGAGTGAGTAGGCTGGAGATGGAATCTCATGTGAGGGCCTACAACCGTGATGCGAAACTAAATGATCAAAGAAATGGCCTGTCTGTCCCTCAGGCATTTCATACAGGGCTTGGTATCCGGGTGCAGGATGCCAAATGATTGGACTCCGGAACCTATACCCTAACCAGGATGGCCCTACCCTCGAAAAAATTTTGCCATAGAGGGGAAAACGATTGGCAGCAAGTTTAAAGTTCTCATACTTAAATGGTTATCTGAGCTGGATATTTGGATTAGATATTCGATATCAAAATTTAGCTGCATTAGTAGCAGGGTCTTTAATAGAGGAAAAATATTCAAGTCCCTACCGAATGAGTGCCTCATGCATGGGTCCTAATGCTTCAATTACTCCTGGAGCCTTCATGAGATTTCTATGTCTCCTCCATAACTGTGCTAGGTCCCTAGGCTCAGCTCTTACCCATAGATCTAATCTGTTTTCTTGCCGTTGAAAAGTGTTGTAGGCTTTGAGCCATTTAATTTGATTGACTGCAAATGAGATAAATGCTTGCAATTTAATGTCCCCAACAAAAAGGGCCAGGGTTCAGTTCGGTTTCTTGTTCTAGTACAAGGTTATGCAAGTAAAATTCACACAATAATCTCTACACTTTTACCCTGTAATGTTTACAGCAGTTTATGAAATCATCTATAGTGTTAATTTGTATGGGAGCACCTGATTTAACAACCTTTATTTTCAATTGTAAATACCTTTCCATTAAAAATAGGGCATAGTTCTTAGCAGGGGCTCTACATGCTAGGACGTCATTGTATAGAGAAAACAAGGTAAAATCTATTTGATAACTACATCTAATCTATGAGTTACCTTTGCAACTTTCTCTTGTTCCTTCTGCCATCCTTCGAAGGATTGGCTTTCAGATAAGTTGACGTTCCTTAGCTACTGTTTTACTTCTTCATATTTTTCTCGGGGGACCATTTGCTCCTTAAGTTTTTCTGCTTCTTGTTGGGCCTGTTTCAAACCTTTCTGAAGGGTTATCATTTTCGGATCCTTTTTCCATGCAGCCGTGGAGGCCGGTAGCTTTACCTGAACTTTCTTATTACGCTACTTCGAGTTTAGGACCCTTATTACTCCCAAAGGTGGTGCCTCTGTCTGAACTATCTTATCATCCTTTTCTATTTTAACACGGACATTAGCCCATTGTTGGTCCTTTTCAATTGGAATAACAGTCTGCCTTTCAACTTCATTTGGAACAACAGGTTGGCTTTTGTCAGGGTTTTGAGTAGTAGAATGGATTCTAGTCCTCTGCCTCTTGCCCTTAAGGGATTTTACTGGTGTGGTTGGGCCTTTTCTTCCTGAAGTCCCTTTTACCCTTTACCTCGCCTTTAGAATCCTAATCTGTTGGTGAAGTTGGACTATTATGTTCAATAATCTTTGTTGTTCCTTTCGTAATTCCCTTATTTCTACCATTTCTTCAGAAGTAACAACAGGTTGTTTACTGCGGTTTGGAATACAGCTAGCTTCCTGGTTTTCTTCCTGGGGTGGCTATTCTGGGGTAAGAACCTTAATTAGCTCTGTTATTTCTTGGGATAATTCTTCTTCTGCCCTTATTTCCTCCAGACTTTCTTCTGGTGCCTTCTGATTAGGAACGAGTTGTTCCCGCTCGGCATTTTCTGACATATTCTCATTATGAACGTACAGATTTTCTACTTCTGCCTCTTCTACATGTGATTCCTTGAGTGCATCTTTCTCTTAGGGTTTCTCTCCGGCATGGAGGTCTGATGGACTCAGAGGTTGGCCATATTCACCCATATTGGCCAAAATTTTGGCCAATTCATCTTCTCCTAATGGGTCTTGTAATGGGTTGTCTTTCTGCTGTTCCATTCCTTCCTCCTGCTTAGACCGCTCAGCTTCTTTTCCCTTGTCTTCTTCCTCTTTAGATTTCTCATCTCTTTCTTCTTCTGATTGCTCTGCCTCCTCTTCTTCTCCTTCTTCTTATGCTTCTGCCTCTACAGACTGCTCTACTTCCTCATCTTGTACTTCTGTTTCCTCGTCCTTTCTTGGGGATTGCTCATCTTCAATTTCTACTGTCTGGCTAGTGCCTTCCTGGGGCCTCTCCAACCCTCCTCGTAGCCATGCGAGCCAGGCCGATTTTCTGTGTTTTTCTGGTTGTTCGCGTGTGCTGGTGACATGTTTCCGTTTTTCAGATTTCTTATGTTTTTCAGGTTGCTCCGGTGTGCAAGTGTCCTGCTTCCATTTTTCTGGACGTTGGGGTGTGCTAGTGACTTGTTTTCGTTTTTCGGACGTTCGAGTGTGGCCAACCCTCCATTGACGATGGTAATTAGTTCTTCCCAGCTTCTCTGCTGCTGGGTGAGACTATGGTTAACTATCAACCGAATTAATTTGTGGTGGCTGACGACTGACTCTACGTGCTGTGTTCTTTTCATGCTTCGTGCAATGTCATGAAGTAGTGAATTCAAAAGTGCAGGTAAATTCACAGAACATTTTTGTTTTAGAACAGCTAGGAGTTTAAGACGTCGTGGTCTTACCACGTCTTTTTTGCCTTCACATGTGATGTAGCTTTGGATGACTTTTGCTAATTCTTCCCATGACTCTCCTAGTGTTGCTAGCAGTACCCCCTTTCCTCGAATTTTCAAGCTCTGTCCCTCGTCCGGAAAGATTTCTAAAATCTTCTATAGCCTTTCCTTCTTTATTCTCCATACTAGTCCAATGGCTGGCAGTCTCGAGACTTCTGCGATTATGTCATCGGTGACTGCTATACGTTTTCCTCTTACTGTGGAGTAGTCCTCTTGTAAATTCTGTAAAAATTCAATTGCTACTATTTCATTGGAATCCTTCAGGTGGTTAAGATAGGTCAGCCATCCTGCTCTTTCCAGGATTTCCCGGGCTACAGTAGAAATAGTTAGCACTTGCGGTTCTCTGTGAACTGACCTTCCCCCCATAGTTTCACTGCAAATTCTCAAAGGAACGGTAGCTATTTGTTGAAACGCAGAGAAGCTGATGGTGTAACACTCATTCAAACTCTCATGCTAGGCATATGCAATGGAAATGGCTTGAACAACAACTCATGCAGAAAGAACAAACAAAAGAAGAAAAATAGAAAGAGATAATACCGTTGAGCCGCGCTATACCTGAGTACTCATTCTCCAAATGGAAAGCTGACACGTGCTTTGGGGAATGATGAGGTTAACCTCCCCCCCCCCGCAATGTGATAGGCTGTCCCAGCTGTCAAATAAAGGAGCAACGCCTGTTCTGCAGCAAGGTCTTTACGGAACAGCGTATGGAAATATGCCATGCTTACAAAAAAAACAGCGTATTACTGAAATCGATGTATAAAGTTGCGTTGCTTTAATATGTAAGAGATTGCGGTGACTTGATGGAAGTTCAGGGATAAGATATTTGCCGTAAACAGAGAGTCTCATGTGGTCATTGTCACTAGTTCTGTAATGATTGGTGATAATATATAGTCATGCATTATATGGTTGGGGTAATATCATATAATTGATTACCATAGCATAGGAAACAAAAGGATGCAATCCACTTACCTATTGGTGTAAATAATGCGACTCCAATACCATTAACAGAGCTCTGCTGCTGGCAGGTTTCCATAACCTTGGTAGAGTTGTTTGTTTCACCCCTGGAACGATAGTCCTTTATGTATGCTAGGAAACATTTGTGCAATATCAAAATGTAGGCCATTATGCTGGCTTGGTGACGAGTTAACCATAATGCCATTCACGAGGAAGGAGCGAATAATGGGCAGGTTGGCTCGTGATGAGACTTCCTGTTCTAAGGGTTGTTTGTTTGATATACCTTTTGGACCATTTCCCTGGTGTGGTGGCCATAGTGGGAATGCCACTTCGCTTCTGTCCTGATGATCATGGTAGGCCAGCTCGTAATGAGACTTCCTATCCTACAATTTGACAATTTTAAAAACCATGTTTTGCTCCCTTTCTTCTTGTTTTTCATAAAGTGCCTTTCCTGTTCATACACAAAGGGTGGTTCAACACTCCTTAAGAGTAGGAATGGTGGAAGAAGTCTTAATATCCCAATAGGAAGTTATAGATCCTTTGCTCTTATTGTTGGATGATAATCAAAGAGGATTAAAAAAGAACCATCATGATGTAGATAACCAATCAGAACAAAATTAGTAGAGCAATGACATCAAAAGATGATGAATAAGCATGTCTTTCCTTGTGTCTTCTCAACAATTCATGGCAGTTTCTTATAAAGATAGCGATTTATGATTGACTGATTTTTATTGTGTTTTTGTTCCCATTACATAAGTGCATAGCCGTATTCAAAAATACTTTGAAAGAACATTAGCAATAAGCATCCTCGGTTTATAATAGAAAAAGGAACAAGCTATTTCACAAGGAGAGAAAAATCCTACAAATGGTGTTTCTTTTGAGGAAGGGCACAACAATAGTTCACAAATGTTGCCCCTTTGGAGAAAGGAACAACAAAAATCAACAGTGTTGTTCCTTTTGAAAAAAGAACAGCAAAAACAAAAGCGTTGTTCCTTTGGAAAAGGAACAACAAAAACACACAAGTGTCGTTCCTTTGAAAAAGGAACAACAGAAATCAAAAGTGATGTTCCTTTTGGCAAAGGAATAGAAGAAAACAAAAGTGTTGTTCCTTTTGGAAAAGGAACAAAAAAAAAATTGTTGTTTCTTTTGGAAAAGGAACAACAGAAAACAAAAGTGCTATCCCTTTTGGAAAAGGAACAACAGAAGCACACGAATGCTGTTCCTTTGGAAAAAGGAACAACAGAAATCAAAAGTGTTGTTCCTTTTGGAAAAAGAACAACAGAAAACAAAAGTGTTGTTCCTTTTGGAAAAGGAACAACAAAAAACCAAAGTGTTGTTCCTTTTGGGAAAGGAACAACAGAAAACAAAAGTGTTGTCCCCTTTGGAAAAGGAATAGCAGAAGCACACAAATGTCGTTCCTTTGGAAAAAGGAACAACAGAAATTGAAAGTGTTGTTCCTTTTGGAAAAGGAACAACAGAAAACAAAAGTGTTGTTCCTTTTGGAAAAGGAACAACATAAGCACACAAATGTTGTTCCTTTGGAAGAAGGAACAACAGAAATCAAAAGTGTTGTTCCTTTTGGAAAAGGAACAACAGAAAACAAAAGTGTTGTCCCTTTTGGAAAGGAACAGCAGAAGCACACAAATGTTGTTCCTTTGGAAAAAGGAACAACAAAAATCAACAGTGTTGTTCCTTTTGGAAAAGGAACAACAGAAAACAAAAGTGTTATTCCTTTTGGAAAAGGAACAACATAAAACAAAAGTGTTGTTCCTTTAGAAAAGGAACAACAGAAGCACACCAATGCCATTCCTTTGGAAAAAGGAATAGTAGAGGTAACAAAACTTGTTGCAAAGATATGTACAAAATTAATTCAAGAAGTTATGTACAGATTGTAAAGAAAAGTAAATTTCTTAGTGAATTACAGGTGAGGAAGACTTGTCTTCCTCCCCTAAGATCTCCATATCTGAATCTTGGCGTAGCTGTTGGTAGAAGGACTCCCGAGTAAGTGGTTTGCGATAGAGAAAGACTCGATGGCCATTTGCCTTAAAGGCATATCCAAAACCATCAATAGTAATCAGGGTAAGGGTACCATTGTCATGTACTTTCTGGATTTCATATGGTCCCAGCCAACGAGTCTGGAGTTTCCCGGGGAAGTCCTGAAACCTAGAGTCGTATAAAAGAGCCCAGTCTCCTTCGTGGAAGACTTTATTTTTAATGAGAGCATCATGCCATTTAGCTCTCTGCTGCTGTATCAGGGCAGTGTGTTGAAGTGCAGAGAGCCTAATTTCATCCATCTTATTGATTTGCTGTAGTCGATTAGTCTGTGCCTCGGTTAGGTCTAAACCAACTCTTGTGCTGTTTGTAATGTCTGGATTTCGAATTCTATAGGAAAAATAGGTTGTTTTCCAAACATTCGTTGATAAGGCGAGTAACCAGTGGTGCTTCTCCATGTTGTTCTATAAACCCATAATGCTTCAGGTAGTCTGGCAACCCAATCACATCTATGCGATGCAACAGTTTTTGTTAAAATTATTTCTATTATTTTATTGCTGCGTTCTACTTGCTCATTTGCCTGTGGGTGATATGGGGTAGTAATTTTATGTTGAACATGATAGTTGTTGAGTGTTGCAGTTATTCTGTTCCCAGCAAATTGTGGTCCACCATTTGTAATTATCTCTCTTGGAAGGCCATACCATACAAATAGATGGAACATGAACTATATAACAGATTCTTCTGTGGATCTTTGCAATGCCTTTGCTTCAACCCACTTGGTGACGTATTTGTTGCCACCAAAATGTATGTTTTCTGGTTTGATGGTGGGTTGATTGGTCCCACGAAATCAAGAGCCTATCGCTCAAATGGTTCTATGAATAGCTGTGGTTTCAAAGGCATCTCATCCAAATGACTAGGGCATCCCGCTCTCTGGCAACTATCACATGCCTGGACAAATTTATTTGCATCTTTGAAAATTGTGGGCCAATAATACCCTGTTTGTAATACTTTATGTCCAGTCCTGCGATCAACGAAATTTCCACCACATGGTTGGTCATGGCAGACTTTCAATATGTCAAAAATTTCATTCTCTTGAACGCATCTCCTGATATGCATGTCTGCCCCTATGTGAAATAAATAGCCCCCAATCCAGGAAAATCTAGTACTTCGCTGAACAATCTGTTTTCGCTCATTAGGGGTTAGATGCTTTGGTAACTTACCTATTGATAGATAATTGGCAACATCAGCATACCAGTGTGTTTGAACAACAACAACAAAGAGATGCTCATCTGGAAATTGATCTTCAATTGTTGCTGCATCAATTGGCTTTGGTATACTTGAGAGGAAATCAGCTACGGGTTTTTCTCTCCTAGGTCGACCCTTAATTGTAATATCAAATTCCTGCAATAAAATCAGCCATCTAGTTATTCTTCCATTTGTGATAGGCTTGTTTTCTAAATATTTTATAGTAGAATGATTTGTGTACAAGATAACATGATATCCAATAATATAATGTCAGAATTTATTAACAGCATGTATAACGGCTAGAAATTCTTTTTCAAAGACAGTATAGTTTAATTCAACAGGGGATAGATTTTTCTAATGTAATAAATTGCATATGGTTTTCTATCCTCCTCCTGTCCAAGGACTGCTCCAATGGCTGTGTCTGAGGCATCAGATGATATCTGGAATGGAAAATCCCAATTTGGTCCCCGAAGGACTGGGGCTGTAGATATGAGCTTCTTTAGATCGCTGAAGGCATGCTCACATTTTTCTGTCCAAAGAAAATCAACGTTACCAGTTAGTGCATACAAGGGTGTAACAATACATGAATATTGTTCTATAAATCTTTTGTAGTAACCAGAGAATCCAAGAAAGCTACGCACCTCTGTTTGAGTATTAGGAGTAGGAATAAGCAAAAGTATTTGGATTTTGGTTGGGTCTACCTGAATGCCAGCTGTTGAAATATAGTGTCCTAAAATAAGTCCTTCTGTCATCATCATGTAACATTTTTCATGGCTTAAACAAAGCCTGGTAGCTATGCAACGTTGTAAGACTTTTTCTAGTGTCTCCAATGCTGTATCAAACTCATCTCCGTATGGAGTAAAGTCATCCATATATACTTCCATTCCTTCATTTATTAGATCTGCAAAAATGCTAAGGATAGCCCTTTGGAATGTGGCAGGGG
>APFE031609340.1:0-10835 GCA_000404065.3 Pinus taeda
GCTGTTTACCCCCTTTCCCTTTGGCCCCAGCCTTGGTAAAACCCTCATGATCTCTATCCAAAGGTGTTTTCCCATTGCCTTCCATATTGTTTGTTGGGCAGTCTCTAAACAGATGGTCATGTTCATGACATTTGCGGCACCTGAAAGGTATGTGCTCATAGTCCACCGTTTGTTCCCAATCTTCATCATATACCTCTAAAATTATTGCTTCCGGAAGGGCTCCAGATAGATCCATTTCCACACATATTCGGGCAAAGGAGGTGTAATTTACCCTTGAGAGTTGCCTCTGATATCTTCAGAAAATGCCCCAGCTTGTTGCCTATGGTTTTTAAAGATTCTGGGAGCCAGTAATCCAGAGGTAGTGAGTATAGTCTGATCCAAACCGGTACATATGTAAATGTTTCACGTTCCAAGACAAATTTCATCATCCATGGCTACATGTAGAGTCCTACTGCAGCATAGAAATAAGGCCCCCCTTCAAACACTCTGTCTTTGTCCTCTACGTTTGCGAACACCACCGTGAAGAAGCCCTTAGAACCTAGGTGTAAATGTATTTCTCCCTTTTGCTTCCAATGGCTCCTAATCTAGATGGGTAAAGCCCTCTTCATTGCCATAAACCCATGAACTTGCAGATAATCTCATGTTCTTTCATATGGTACTTGTGCGCTTGAATCGCAGTATCACTCAATACGACCCGGGGAATGATGCTCGATTTGGGTTTGCAAACTCCTGTAATTCTTGTGGAAGTCATTTTTCCGCTGTCACCTCCCTTCTCCTTTTCTTTACTTGTTTCCTGTTGATTCCCTTCCTGATCCTAGGATTCGTTTCTTCCAACTGTCTCCTTGCCTCTTGCTTCTGAAATCTTTCCCGACGGTTTTTTGAAATGCTTTCCTCCTGCTTTCTTGCCTCCTTATGTGACTACCTGACTGTAGGAGGGAGCGGCACTCCCCCTTGCACGTCCCGCCATGGAACCCTAATACAAAACCCTAGCGTCAACTTCGATTCTCGTTCAAATTGCAGACCTCCCCAACTAAATTTTAACTTTTCACAAAATAACTATATTTTAACACAAAAATAAATACTAATTTTATTTTGGAAATAGAAATTCTATAATATTAAAAATTAATATTTTAATATTTATCAATATAATATTAAATGATTTAATATAAATAAAATTTAATATTCCTTAAATAATTTATTAATACTTGTTGAAACTTTTACTCTTACTAAGAGGACGAATCGGTTTTTAGACCATTTTATACTGACTATCCTTTAATAGGATCATATACAGTATACAGTAATGTATGAACTTTAATTCTTTAAATGCAATTATATCCTTTATTACAATTTAATCTCTTCTTCTTAAAAAACAAAATTTAAATCTTATTATAGTTTTAAAAATAATAAAATAAGTAAATTATAATTAAAAAGTCCAATGCCACCATTACCACCATGAAGATCCAGAAGGAGGAACCCAAAGATCCAGAGGAGGATGAGTGCCCCTTCCACTCCCAAATGTGGGTAAAGGGCTCCCCGCTACAGTTCATTGTCCACAGAGGGAGCCAAAAGAACCTCATTTCGGTAGAGGTCATGAAGCCACTGGGCTTACCGACCACAACACATCCACAACTGTAGACCATCGGGTGGCTTCACCAAGGATGGGTTCTTCGCATGAGCCAGCAGTGTCGCCTTCCATACAACATCAAGCCCTTCACGGATGAGGTATTGTGTGACGTTGCTCCCCTTGATGTTTGTGATGTATTATTAGGCCACCCATACTTGCGGAAGTGACATGATATGTATGAGTCAAGGCCCCGTGTTTTTATTGTTACTTTGGAAAATAAGTTGTACAGGATATCGAAGGTAGCACCGCCTACCGCCATCTCTTTGGTTACTGCAAAACAATGCAGTAAGCTCATCTCCAAAACTGGGAAATTTGTTTTCCTGATGGTACGTCTGGAAGGAAACAAGAAGACAATGGCAACAACCTCTAGAAAAGGCCCCTCCACATGACAACTACAGATGGACAAGGTTGTGGAGGAGTATGAGGACATCTTCACCTCCCCCACAGGGGTTCCTATGCACTGTCAGGTCAAGCACTCCATCGATCTGAGCCCAGGTGTGCCACTGCCCAATGAACCAATCTATCTGCATTTCATTCTGGAGAAGGATGAAATCAAGACACATTTTCAGGAGCTGTTATAGAAAGGTCAAATATGACTGAGTTCATCGCCCCGTGGGAGCCCGATCGTGTTGGTACAAAAGAAGGATGGGACTTGGAGACTCTGTATTGACTATCGGGCACTGAACAAGATCATTGTCCGAAGTAGGTACCCTGTCCCACGGATTGATGACCTTTTGGACCAACTAAAGGGGCAAAATATTTTAGTAAGATCGATTTGAAGTTATGATATCACCAGGTACCAATCGAACCCTCCAATATGTTGAAGACTGCCTTCAAAGCCAAGGAGGACCTTTTCGAATGTTTGGTTATGCCTTTCAGGTTGATGAATTCTTCTGCAACCTTCATGAGGCTAATGGATGACATCTTGCGGCCATCCACCAACTCATTTGTAGTGGTATACTTGGATGACATCTTGATCTTCAGCCAAAGTTGGGAAGAGCACCTCCACCACATTTGATAAGTTCTCCAAACATTGCGGCAACACAAGTTATGTGTTAATTTGGAGAAATGCACTTTTGGCATGACCCAAGTTTAGTATCTGGGATACATTTTTGATGAACGGGGGGTGCATGTGGATCCATACAAGATCCAAGTCATTCAGGATTGGCCATCTCCAACCACTCTGACAAAGCTCCACAACTTTCTGGGTCTTGCCAACTTCTATTGTAGGTTCGTGTTGGGATTTTATAATATCACTTGGCCCTTGAGTCAAGTCATCAAGGGAGGAGCGAAAGTAAAATTCTTTTGGTTTGAATCTCAACAGAAGGCATTCACAGAGTTGAAACATCGCCTCTGCTCGGCACCAGTGCTCACATTACCAGACTTGAAACAACCATTTGAGATTGAGAGAAATGCCTATGACTATGCTATTGGGGCAGTCCTTACTCAACACGGGCATCCAGTGGCATATCACAGTGAGACACTTTCAGAAAGAGTCCGAAAGTATCCCACTTATGACGAAGAGATGTATTCCATTATGCAGGCTTGCCGACAATGGAAGCATTACATTTTGGGGAAGGAAACGGTCACCCACATAGACCATCGGCCCCTTCAGTTCATACAGACCCAAGGGAAGTTACAGAATGATCACCATTAGAAGTGGTCCACATACCTGCAATAATTCCATTTGAATATCAAGTATAAGAAGGGCAGCACCAATAATAGTATGGCTGGCCTAATAATACATCACAAACATCAAGGGGAGCAATGTCACACAATACCTCATTCGTGAAGGGCTTAATGTTGTGTGGAAGGTGACACTGCTAGCTCATGCGAAGATCCCGTCTTTGGTGAAGCCAACCGATGGTGTAGGGTTGTGGATGTGTTGTGGTCGATAAGCCCAGCCACTTCACGACCTCTGTCGAAATGAGGTTCTTTTGGCTCTCGCTGTTGATAATGAACTGTAGTGGTGGTGGGCCCTTTACCCACATTTGGGAGTGGACGAGGTGCTCCTCCTCCTTTGGATCTCCAGGTTCCTCCTTCTAGATCTTTATGGTGGCAACGGTGGTGTTGGGCTCTTTATCAATAATCTGCTTCCCTTTGTCATTCCCCTTATCAGGTTCTGACTTAGAGTCGGAACATGAATTTGATTTCGAAGACTTTAGCTTGACCACCAGTGACTGCTTGGCCCGACACTCACTTATGTTGTGAGTGGAGCTCTTATGGAACTCACACCACTTTCCCATGTCCTTCTTTGGCTTCGCGATGTTGTTCTTTGCTTGTGGCTTTGGTGGTTTGTCCTGGGCCACTCTGCCTTGGCTTTGTCCTTTGTTCAGCGGTTTGGGGGTCCCATTCTCTTGCTTCAGATTTGCAGATCCAAAGTCTTGCTTCTTCTGTTTAAACTTCTGCTTAATCTTGACAGCGTATCAGTACACTGTGCCGAGCAAGGGGATGTCCAGGAACTCCATATTGTCCTAGATGTACCCGTGTAGGTAGCTGCAATATTTGAGTACCAAATGCAGCTTAGAATCCTTGATACCCAACTTTGTGCGAAGGGTATGAAAAATATTGGTAAACTTCGACACATCTTGGTCCCTTCCCTGTTGCAGTGTGGTCCACTTTATGTATTTATCCTCATAGCTTTTTACAGGGTAGTACTGCTCCTTGATGGCATTCCAGAATGAATTCCAAGTGGGTGCTGCTGAAAACAGTGAGGTCGTACTTTCATCCTTTTGCTCACAGTAGGTTTCCCACTAGTCCTTGATGTGGGGTGGATTTGAGAAGAGAAAAAGTAATATTTTCCTAGCAGGAAAAATCATTAACATAAAAATACCCTTCTAGCAGATTTAACCATTTATCTACAACATCTGCATCTATCTGACCCTCAAATATGGGAATGTCAAAGTTAACTTGTACCTTAAAGGGTGTGGCACTTCTAGGATAGATGCCGGAAGTAGATGTGTCGCTCTTGGGCAGTCGCTGAAGGATCTGGGCAAATTTGTCCATCATCGCGTTCCTTTGTCGCTCGAGGGCCTCTTTGAGCAAGATTTTGATAGGATCTCCTACCCCCTCGTCTTTCTTTTCATTCGCCATGGGAGGTCGTCGAGATTTGCGAGGCTGGTTTGACAAAGGTTCAACCAGTTCAAGCCCTGATTCCTTATTTCCCGACCTCGTTGGGGACATGCAAAGAAAAGTAGAGAAAGAGCAGACCGCTCTGATACCACTTATCGGGGTTTAAACAGGAAAGCAACAAATTACATAGATAACCATAAATACAGAGATGCAACAGAAATAATACTTCATTTCATTAATGTAAAAGACTAAAATATGCATACAAACAGAAATGGAAATAAACTAGCTCGGGCGATGGTACCTTATCTCTGAGGAGAGATGTGGCAGCTACATGCCTCTGAATTGTCTTACAATGAGGCTTGAAGGCCTATTTATTGTTGAGAAACAATGGAAAACCCTAAACATCAAAAAACCTAACCCTAGGAGATGAAGCACCAAACTATGGGCCCCGTTTTGGGTAAATTGGTACATCAACTTCCGGGGTCATAACTTTGGCATACGATCTCTGTTTGATGCACACAATACCTCGTTAGAAAGATATATCCGAGGACTACAACTTTGGGAATAGACACATTAGGCGATGGACCCATGTTTCTCCTAGTTTTCCAAAAAAACGTCATTTAGGGCCTCAAAACGGCTCCGGAGGTTTAGGACCCGAAAAACTACTAAAATTAGTAAATTGTGCTACAATTAAGGAGACTGAAAACTGAAAGAAACAATGGTGGGGGTCCAAGTGGAATTGGTGGGTGGCCACCAATATCCACCTTGATCATATAACTTAGGAAGAAAATAGTTTGTAAATATTGAATTTGTGTATGTCTATTAATTAAACATGAAGTTTTGATGGTTATGAATATGAATCTTTATGTGTGTGTGTGTGTGTGTGTGTGTGTTTACTTTATGAAATATTATGAATACAAATATGAACCATTATCATTTAGAGTTATTTTAATGTTATATGCATATTATGATTTTTTCTTATAAAAATTTGTTTGTAATTTTATTTATAAAAACAAATTACAATATAACAAATTGAATTGAATTGACTTTTTTATTTTTTTAAATTCACTCAATATTATGTATAATTACTATTTTTTTTTTTTTAATTTAATATTTCGTTGCACTAACATCTATTATATTAAACCAACATTTAAATACTTATGCTAATTTAGAGATTGTACAACATCTACCAAATACTAAATTGTAAAACATCTTATTATATTGTAATCAATTTATGGTAAAAAAGCTTTGACCTCACAAGATTTTCAAATAAACCATAAAGTTTATTAAAGTTTCAAAAAATTAAATAGCAAATTGAATTTTTTGGAAGTTAAAAATTAATTTTGAAATTTTTGAAATTTGAATTTCTATTTATTGGTTCATTTACATGAAATGACTAATTTTAATGGGTTTAACATTAAATTGTTAAAAAAAATATTATTTAACAATAAAATTAAAAAATCTCCAGCCACCAATTGTCCATAAAAATTTAATAAATAGTACACCCTATCACACCTAATGTTATTATAAATATTATTATAAATTTGAATATTACTATAAATAGTACCTATCATCAAATATTATTATGATTTATACAATAAAAACAACCATAAATCTTAATAATTTAAAATTGGACCGTTAATTATATATTATTATTATGTATAATAAATATTACACCTATCAAATTTGAAAATGGATAGTTTTATGTAAGAAGGAAGATTCGTGACATATGAAGGCAGCGGCTATATCTTCATCATTGTTCATGAGCCATTATAACTAAAGATGGTAGGGAGGCTTATTGTTGCTATTTATCATCATAATTGTTCCCAAGCTATTGTAACTAAAGATGGTGGGGAGAAATGTTCAAAATTGAATCCTTCCTACCCTTTCCTTGGGCTCCTAGCCCTTCTTAAAAGGGCTTAAAAAAATTACAGTTCGAAAAAATTAAAATATCAAAATCACTTGTCAATTACAAAGGTTAGATTAAATTTTTATATTTCAAAAGAAGGCAAATATTTTTAATTACCTGTGAAAACTTTTTTAGGTTTACGAGAATTTTGAGTTTGGACCAACACATAAATCACTCTGATTAGTGACAATTTAGTAGAAGAGACCAGTTAAAGTCCATATGACCTCATATGATTTAATATTTATGTCATGATTTGGGGGCATTTCTCTAAGGTCCCCAACTTATGCTAACATGATGTAACCTGCAACAGTAAGACATGCAACAATCATGGTACTATTACACCTATCACAGGGTGGTAGAGCACATTGAATACCCATTCAACAATTTTGTTCATGCTCTCTCTCCTCCTTGATTATCCTTGAGTGTTATTTACGTACATCCATTTTTTCCATTTTCATTTGAAATGCAACCCATCATCCATACAAGGAAAATTATTGTTCAAAGATAGACTATAAGGTATTCTTCATTATCCTCCTCATATCTTTATTGGCATTTGGTTTTTCATTCTATGGATTCTTTAATGCAACACTCCTTGAAGTAATGGCAACCTTCGTGGTCACACAATGTATCCTAGGCACCATAGAATCCACACCATAGGAAATCAACAATGTGGCTAGATACCTAGGATGCAATTACTTGTCATCCTTCCATCCGAGGCATGGGTGTTGCAGTTGTTTTCTACATTGTTAATGGTGGAAACTTTTATTTTCATAATTATATGAATCTACCAACTATGAAAAGAATATTTATCTTATACCAAGGGTATTGGACTCCACAACTATACCACTCTCATTCAAACTCTTGCTTGTTTTGATTCATTGCTTGAATCCATAAAAATTTCTTGTCCAAGTACCATTTTTCATGAAGCGTTTGTTCTATGTCATAAGGCTACATGTCTCCTTGAATTTTACAAAACATAATTTAACAAAGCATTGAATATCCTATCAAGAAATATATAGTCAAATCCTATAGCATCTTGCTAAGGTTTAATTTTGTCTATCTCAATCTTGCTAAGGGATTTTTAATTTATGAATTTACTTATTCTATTGTTTTTATTTATTTAATAGTTGTAAATCTCGAAAATGTGTTCTATTGGTCATCCAAAGAAGGATAAAAGGAACTGTTCAATTGTTGAATCATTTGTCCTTGCACAACATTCTAATAAACCATGTAATATTCAAAATATATTTGATGCTCATCTACATGAATATGATGAATCAAATAGTGTAGAGCTTGTTGAAAGAGAAGACCCGTCAAAGAAACACAATAATATTTAAATCTGAATGAAATAAAAGATTTACATGGGCTTATGTTGTAAAATATTGTAATGGTAATGAAAGGATAAAATGTTCTTGATGTGTTAAATTTAAAAGTGAGACTCCATTGGCAAAATAGGTAACTACCACTCTTCAAGTTAGTGGTCTAAGTGGCTATGCAAAATCAAAAGCTCATAATTTTTTTTTACAACTTTTGGAGGGAAAAAGAAAATGGAGAAGTATTTCAATCACTAAACATGTAAAACTAACAATAGATGTTGAGAAGGAGAGAAATATATCATAGATTGAAAATATGTATTTGTTGTTATACATGATTTATATTTAGAAATGTATAAGTCAATATGTGACTTGAATGTGTATAAATGCACTCCACACATGCTTCTAATAGATGAATATTTTTCATACACAAATACCACACCAGGAAAAGAGTTTCTTCAAGTTTGTAAAGAGGTGTATTGGAACAAACTTAAATATAAGATTTTACATAACCCATTTTACTCAATTCTAGTTGATAAAAGCACTCATCAAATTATGGAGCACTAATTGATTATTTATATTACATATTTGACAAATGTAGGAAGAGGTCAGTGTTTAACAAAGTTTATATGTTTGCTTCAAATAAAGGATGGAATAGTTCAATGTATATATGATCGAGTGAGAACTCTTTTAGCATAAATGGATTTATATTTGATGAAGTCTGTTGGTTTTGGTTCAAATGATGCATCTTCCATGAAGGGTATACATGAAGGTTTATCTTCATAGCTGCATATACTCCTCATTTGTTAGTTATTCGTTACATATCTCATAGGGAAGCATTAACAACCAAAGAGGCTCCACCTCATTCTCCATAGTTACAATATATTAACAAATTTGGAAATAAATTTTATTCATGGCTTGAGAAATCAATAAAAGGGATGGGAAATTGAGAGGGATAATGTATATACTTCGAATCACTATGTTAGTGGTCTTAAAAATTTATCAAATTAGGCGGCTCTTTAGAGGAAGGGTCATGGAAAAACTTGTTAAACTCATGCATTCAAGTTAGGGGAGAAAAAAAAATGTATGAGTTGGCAACAATATTTCAAGTGCAATTTTGCATCCATCTACTTGCAGACATGCTCGTTGACTTAAATAAGTTAAATCAAAATTTCGAAGAGGATCATGTTGATATTACATCTATTGGAACTACTTTAGATGTTTCTATTAGAATGCTTCATAAACAATTTTTGGGAAGCATTTGTGGTGTAGATGCAGTGCACATGCTTTCTTTTTTAGTTAAAGCATAAAGAGGAGCCATTGAATTTGTAGATAGCATAGATATGGTGCATTTACATCCATTGAGGTTCGAAATTTTTCCAAAGATGAAAAGATTGGGGTGACTAAATGATTGTATTCTCTTGGGAAAATGTTTTGTTGTGAAGGTGATTAAATCTTTAGATAGGAGATTCATAGATTTACATGTATTTAATGTGGCTAAATTTTTCACTTCTCAACATTATTATGAAGAAGTTAATGATATAAATTGTCCAACAAAAATATCATTGAAATGTTTATGTGAAAAAAATTAGCTTGGGGAATCATCCATTGCCTAGATGTTTGGGTGAAATGGATCAATTTATTTATACTATTTGTAAATCATACCCTAAAAAGAATATGTATGACATGGGACCTATGTGGAGATGAACATGAAGGGTTTGAAGGCTTTCCATATTTTATGAAACTATGGAAAGTTATTCTCGTTATCCCAGCGACCACATCAGTTGTGAAAGAGGTTTCTAAGGTTTCTAAAAATTAAACAGGATAAAAAATGAAGATAGACAAAGACTTTCATTGGAGGCACTACACATGTTATTTATATCTCTAAGTGCACCCCATGCTGTAAATGAGGTAGTTTGGAATGCTACTTATAATGTATGGAAATAAATGAAAACTAGAAATCCATTTCCATTAGCAAAATAGATTTATACTTTCAATTATTTAAGTCCAAATACTTTTGAAGATAATGAAATGAATAAAAGAAACATATGTAAACCTTTTTTTAATGGAATTTTAGAATTTTTTTCTTATTTACTAGTTATATTGAGATTTTATAGTGTTTTAATGTAACTACTCTTTAAATTTTAAATATTTAGAAAAACATTATTTTATTATTGATTTCTTTTTATAAGCTATTTATTAATATATAATTTCTAATAAAAATGTAATTTTTTTAATAGCTCTATTTCAAAAATTAAAATGATATTAGCCCCCAAATATTTGTGAGTTTTATAAAAAAAAAATCAGATTCAATTTTCATCCATCAATCCCATTCTAAAGCTGAATTATATTCTGAATGAAAAAGATGCATTTATATTTGTGGGTCTGTTTTTATAACGTCTTGGCTTGCAAAAATGGAGAACTTTGAAAATACATTAAAGTTTTTTTTGACTTTTACTCAACCCATAGGAAGCGCCACCTGGGATTAAAGGAACTCCTGATTAAAAATTACTTAAACAGAACAAAGTGCCATGTGGAACAATTTAGATTAAAATACATTTATATTTTCAAAATAAGGAGAAACCAATTTTCAACTCAAAACATTTATATTAAAGTAAAGGGGGATCGATTTCCCCTTTTTATTGAAAATAGGTATGCATGGCTAGATGTCAAGTTTTAAAATTACAAAAAAAATTAGAAACAATGATGGATAGTGATGGATTAATTAGTTAATGAATTTTGTGAGAGATTTATGTGTATTTTGTAATTATTTATATAAAATAGTGAATCAATGCTATATAAGTTATGCATTATTTAGTCATCGAATTTAGCTAGAGATTTATGTGTACTTTGTAGTTATTTATAGAGAATAGTGAATCAATGATATATAAATTAGTGAATATTTTTATTTTTAGTT
>APFE031609346.1:0-29122 GCA_000404065.3 Pinus taeda
GCCTAATGAAACGCGTTTTCATTTTCCATTATACATAATGAAGTGTTGCCCTAGATTCTTCCTTAAAACAAAAAAATATTATATATTTATGACTCCACTTAAGATCATTCTACTTTAAACCATTGATATCAGGTTTGTTAGAAAAAAAACTCATAAATTTGATTTCTTTATTAAAATTTTATTAATAGTATTTTCAGGTTTAATATTTTCCATTTTCACCAATAATCTTTTATAAAAACCCAATAATAAACTAATTTATTAAATTAGATATTCTTCAAAAAATTAGAGGCATTACTTAAGTTCCAATTTCCGCCAATGACATCGATATCCTTTTGTAATATATGAGGCAATTGCAAAAATTAAAAGAACAGAGAATTGTTGCTGTAGATTCTGTTGTAGATTAGGGATATAGATGATGTTGTATATTAGGGATATTCAATTACATTCTCGCTAGGGTTCGGTGGAAAAAATGCTTCTCAATAGTCAATCAAAAAAGCATGTTTGCATGACTCTTTTGATCCAACAATTCACCTTTCCACCTTGTTAAAAATAACAAGATGTAAGTGAGAATGTAGACTATTTTAATTGGTTCAAAACGGATTGGATCAAAATTTTGGTTTCAATGAAATCTCTATTATATGTAATTGATAGTGGGGTGTTAATTTTTTATCCAAGAAATTTTCTCTAACTCGATTAAAGTTGAAATTTATTAAATTAAAAATTTCATCTAAAGAGGTATATTTAAAAAGGTTCATGTATTGTGTCTAATTTGTATATTTAAACAAAGGGATCAGTATCTTTTGTAGTAAATTTTGATTTCCAATCAACTTTATTAAAATACCCTACCCTTACAAAATGAGATCATTATCTTTTGTAATAAATTTTGATTTCTAAACAACTTTATTAAAGTAACCTACTCTTACAGAATGTATTAATGTATACAAAATGCACTAAATTGATTGTATATTATATAAATTGTATTGTAGAGTTAATAATTGGTTGGTATCAATGAGTCAAGGATGATGAATGCTTCTTTTATTTTATTAATCACTTGCATCAATTTTTTCATGTGATTGTCTAAGCACAATATTAAAAGGTTGAAATCACAATTTTGAAAGTATTAAAGGCTTATAAACAAAGCAACAATTTTTCCATGTGACTGGCCAAGAACAATATTAAAAAGCTTAAATGGCAATTAAAGGAGTGTTAAAGCCTAATAAACAACACAACATATAAGCTTCAAATCCACAAATTTATTTGTTTTCAAGATTTTTTTGCTCAAAACCAGTTATAATTTTTTTAAGACAAAATAATTTTAAATTTAAAAGTTGATTGAAAATAAAACTTAGAAAATGAATTTTTAATATATTTCTATTCTAAATGATAGTCATGCCAACATAAAGACCAACACTAAACCTGAGAATTATTTATACATATTATTTATATGTATTTATCCTTAATGATCCATTTTGAGTTTCTTAAAAAATTCTTTTCAATTGAAAGATGTTTCATAGATGAATTCTAATAATTTTATTTTAATTTCAAGAAAGTTCTTTCATTTAAGAATTATGTGTTAAGTTTTTTACACATATTTGAATATAAAAATCTATATTATATTCAATTAAGTTTATTTGATTAGAGATTTATATGTTATATAATAATGTAAAGTCTTGGTTCTTGTTACCATTATTTGCTTTCATAATATAAGTTGTTAGGATTTTCACTTGATACACAATATTCAAAGGATTTAATAATTTATAATTTTTAATGGTTATAATTAAATTCCTAACGAATTTCCTTAAGCCTGATTTGGGTACATTATAAACACTAAATAATTTTATAGTGGTGGCAACTACTTTTATATTTTTCAAATATATTGCTATTGGTTATTCCATTTTTTAAGCTTTAATCTTCTCTTGATATTTAAATTGTTAGATATGACTTTAGTTTCTGAAGGATGTTGATTATATACATCACCTCACATTTTCAAAATAGGGAAAAAAAAGAACATAAATACATATGACTTTAGTTTCTGAAGGATGTTGATTATATACATCACCTCACATTTTCAAAATAGGGAAAAAAAAGAACATAAATACAAAATTAGCTATAACCCCTTTGTATTGAGACTAACCAAAATTTGAAGTTTGACGATATCTAATGTTTTGTGGTTTTGAGTATGGAAGGTGTGGCTTTTGTATACAATATTATTGTATTTAAAAATGACAAAAAATAATCTAATTTAATTTTCTTAAACAATATTTTCAATAGATTAAAAAGCATAATAATTTATTTGTTTTTGAGATTTGTTTTGCTGGAAACCCATTATTATTTATTTTTTTAAGAAAGACAAAATAATTTTAAATTAAAAAGTTGATTGAAAATAAAACTCAAAAATTTTAATATATTTCTACTCTAAATGATAGTCATGCCAACATAAAGAAGAACACTAAACCTTAGAATTATTTATCCATATTATTTATATGTATTTATCATTAATGATCCATTTTGAGTTTTTTGAACATTTGGTAAAGTCATTCTGGGTAGCATAAAAATGACAAGAAAAGGAAACTAAAAGTAATTGAATGTGCATATAAAAACAATGTGATTTTATACATCCATATATATAAATATATTTCAACATTCACTTTAGTTTTTAATAAATATGATTGTTAATAGTCAATCATAAATATCATTGCTAATAGTCACTCTATATGTCACTTCACTTATTTAGGTTTTTTTAATAGTATAGTGTTATATCTACCCAATTGACTTTGATAGCAGTATAGTGTTGCAAAGAATATAATTTATTTAACATTGCATACAAATTGGGAATGTGAAATTGTTGTATAGCTTTCAATGTTTTATGGTACATAAATGAAATTTGCACACAAATTGGCCCTGCTTAACTTTTAATTTGAAATTTATAAATACCTAAAGAAACAATAAATTTATTTGGATAAACATTTGCTTTGTTAAGGTTATCTCTCTATAAAATATTATTAAGAACATTAAAGGGTGAAATTGATAGACATGTTAATGAAATTGAAGACAATTGTTATTTGGAAATGGACACACGTTATCAATGTTTTGAAACAGATAATCTTCTTATTATCTTATTCCAAAATACACCTTTTCACTACTATGACAAGTGTATGGTAAGTGTGTGTAACTTTTTCCATTCTCGTTAATCTTTATAGGTGTTAGTTAACAAATGGCATGGTAAATTTGTATTCAAGCTTTGTAAAAATAAATAAAAATTAAACAAGGTTTAATCATGTAATTTAAATATGCAGTGAAGTTAGTGGTGTGAATTCAATCCATTGATATTGTGACAACTACAAAAATTAGAATACCGTCAAATCATTTTTTTTAATTAATAAAATGATTAAAATCACAAACCCCCCTCCAGCCTAATTAAAAAACCCCTGCTCCAAAAATAAACATGCCGAGATTCTAAATTCCAAGCCTCCTCGTTCAATCAATATATCTTAATTCCATTGAACGTCTACGTCACTCCTGGAAAGCTCAGATAGAAACAAGTCGATCAGCTGATGTATGCAAATCTTCATTGGAAGGCAGGTCTCAGACTCAAAGTCACATCACAGCAGGAGGGACCATATATATGAGTTACAGTGGCAGTGGTTCAATTAGACACTCTTTGATGTAGTCCTTGATTTTTGTTTTAGAAATGCCAAAACCATCTCCTTCCTTGAATATCACCATCGTCACTCGAGTCTCTTCCATTAGCATCTTCTTGCACTGAAACGGGATGTCCACATCCGATGTGTCGTTGGGCTTCAGAAACTCCCACGTCAGCTCCTTCACCGCCGGCTCCAGAAGGCTATACATGTAATTCACAGCCACTTCCTCTGTACTTCCAGGATGTTCTTTCATATAACATTCAATACTGGACGCCAATTCTCCACGAGCCTTTTCAGCCTTATATGTATGTATGTCGTCGGCCAGGCGAGTAATGATGCAGTTGAGCTCTGTGAGAACACGCCTTCCTGGGTAATCTAATTGCTCCAATGCCTCTTGGGAAAGGATTTGCCCCTCCATCAATAACACTCCACTCACCAGAAGTATACGTTGGCCGATGGAAATGATCCCGTTCCTTATGTATTCCTCCAAGCTTGGCACGTACTCAGATGCTAACCATTCAGCTTCTTCATAATACCCCAGAAGATATTCCTCCCACTGATGAATTCAAGATTAAGATTAGAAAATAATTACAATATTGATGTCTGCACAGTAAGTCAGATAAAAAGAATTCATAAATTCATCATTACTACTTACTCCCTTTCTGAAAAAGCTAAGCAATTCGCGCCCCTGTAACTTCTCTGCCTCCCGAACCACTTCGTGAACAATTTCGTAAAAGATTTTGTAGCAGAGTTTCATATAGTCTGGAAGGCTTTCTGTCAAGGAGAGATCCCACCTGAAGAGAAAACATAATAGAATTAGAATTAGGCACACAGGATGATACACAATGCCAAGGCAGATGGTAATGATAATTGCAATAACATCCTACCTTCTGACAGCCTCAGTGAATAGCTTCAATTCATCGAGGGTTCCATATGTATCATACATATCATCCAGAACAGTATTCAAGCACGCAACTTTTGAAAAGAGGAATCTGCATTTGGCATAGTGGGGCTCATACGTTCCAGCTGCTACTATGAAGAAACATTCCACAGGCCTCTCTCGACCGAAGGGCAATAAAGGGAATTCCGAATGTTTAAACCAGCTGTGGTGCAGAATCAATCAAAGAAGGAATTAAAACAAGTTTCATCATTCAAAGAAGGAATTATAAGAAATTTGAAACTAAGTAATTTCTTTTAAAATTTCTGAGTAATTAGAATAGAGTGGATATATACTACATTTTGGAATAATAGCATAAATAATTAAGTTGGTTTATTACGTGGTGACATTCTTCATCTCTTTTTGATGAATTGCCTGGATAATGTTGAAGTCCAGTTTAGCCAATTCTAAAATCTTTTGGTTGTTTACTCTGGGAAGCCTGAAATTGGATAAAAATGCAGCACCTGGTCAGTCTCATTATTATTATCAGCCAGGCACGAACGGAAAGAACCCGCAAATTATGCTAAATTTTGGAAAAACGATGAAGAGAAATTATGAAAATGAAATTGAATCCGGGGTCTCACTTACTTATAAACACTTTTGGCTAAGCGTGCATAATCTGAACTATACCCTTGACAATATCTCTTTGCTTCTACTCTGGAAACACTGGCATGCCAAGAATTCTCCAGCTCGTATTGAATCTGGCAATGGTAAACAAAATATTAGAAACTCATTCAATCGCTTCCGAGGAGAAAAACAAATAAGCGAGTCGACATGTCTGGACAGTAGGTTACCTCCTGGCTTAGGTTTTGCTTGTTGTTCCATGCAGTGAAAATCTCACTTTTCTCAAGAGCTTCTCTTAAATATTTTGTGGCAAAGTCTCTAGCTTCATCCAAAATAGTTTCTCCAGGGAATGCGAGCTGGGAAGCTCTATACAGGCTCAACATGCTTGCTACATTTTTGTTAAATTGACTGGTTGAGCAATAGAAATGCCCATCGGCATCTTTGAAATTCTCGAAAACCGCTGTTAATACGATGTCCAAAGGTCAGAAGAGAGAACTGATCATGATGATAATTTATTCTTGTTTGTGAGATAAAAGTTTGTGCTTGTAGGTAATTTGATTACTGAAATATGAGGATCTCTGAACTCTTCATTGCAAATTTGGTAGTTTTAAGGAATTAGATGGACAATACTGAGGTAAAAATGAATAGAGTATTTTCAGAATTTACAATTTAGATAAAAGTTGATTCTATACTCTCTAAATTTAAATTTGTAACCTTTAAGAAAACAAATAAATTTAAACTATTAATAGTATCCAGGGCACCCCACCTGGAGTTACACGGTACCGATGCAGCCGAAGAAGTCGAAATCCCAAAGCAGTGATCTCAAGATCTGCAACTGGGTTCAGACTTTCGTTCCAATGCCTGTATGCAGGACATGTCATAAATGTTACGTTGAAGGATTTTTCAGAGAAAATGGGGAAGGGAAGGGAATGACATGTCAAATTAATTTTTTTATGATACCTGTAAACACAATCGAGAATTTTCTTGATTTCCTTTTCAAAGTGTCTATCGATTCCAAGGCGTACAATATTATCCACCATTAAGAGGCCTTCCAGCAGATCCACAGGATAAAGGAAGGGAACTGCAGTATGCGTAGTTAATTAAATTTATTGAAATTTATAAAGTAAAGCAAGGACCGGGCCAAGATGCAAACAACATGAAACCTCCATACATACCAAATCTGCCAAACTTAGTGAGCACGCTGTTCAGGAATTTAAAGCATTTCATGTCTCCAGTGTGCATGAAGACGCAGGCAGTAGAAGCAGGTGAGCCTGAGAAAGACCCATCTTGGCTTTGAACATCTACTATTGTTTCCCAGTCGACCATATCTTGTATGCCCTCCAAAGATGACAACAATGTTCCGCCATGAATTTCCTCCCTGGGGAGACTGCAACATTCATTTATTAGAATTTGCATAACAGTAAGTAATATGGTCTAATTCGGTTATTGAATTGACAATATGTTAATTTGAATTCACATACTCGGCTAATTTCTCCTTCCGTTTCATCTGGAGCATACGCACATAAGGCAAGTTGTAGGGAAGACCGAGGTGCAGAGATTGGGCTTCTCTTATCAAGGAAGGAAAGATGATCTCAAAGTCTGTTACACAGCTATCCTGATCGCTTTCATCCTTTATTGCTTCCAGATTGCTTTTTAGGAATTCAATGCCTGTATATACAGATCAATGGACATTGTCATTACAATTACATGATCACGAGGTTACTGCAAGTTTTATATCCACAAAAATGGCTCTAGGGAAATATATCCACAAAAATTGCTCTCTTGATCAAGGAAATGGGATCAAAATTTTGGCAAATATATTTTTAAGAAAAAACAGGAAAAATTAACCCGATTACTATGATGAAGGATAAATAAATTAAAAAAACGACTCTCAAATCCCAATTTTAATTAAAAAAACAACTCTCAAATCCCAATTTTAATTCTTGCCCTGCTCTACTCACACATCCCAACTTTCCATTTAAGGAGAATTAAAAAGACAACTCTCAAATCCCAATTTCAGTTCTTACCATGCTCTACTTGCACATGCCCAGCTTTCCATCTAAGGAGCGCAAGAACACATGAAAGAGTCGCAAGCAGGCGGTCGGACAGGAGAAAGTGCGACTCAGTTCCCCATGAACCATCTTTTAACTGGTTTTTCAAAATCCAATCAACTGTTTGGGGAAATTGCGGTCGAGAAGAACCATCAATGGCGGGCACCCTGGCTACCCATGCTGTGTCATAAGCAGATGGGGTGATCATTAAAGCATCTCCTTCACCTGTAAGCATCAGCTTAATCTCACTAATAAGTGTCTCCGCGCGTTCTCCATAGCAAGAATCCTGTTCAGTTAACACAGTTAGTGATCATTATCAAAAGTGATATAAATACTTGATCTCATCAGAAGAAAGAATAGTGTTACTCACAGTATAAGGGGATTGAAGAGATTGGACAAAATCGTAATCCCAGACATTTGGATGAGGATTGGCCGTCCTCCTGATCACGCTGTTGCTGCTGCTACCTGTCGACAGAGTAGAAGAAGCAACAGAAACGCTAGCCATTACCGCAAATATTAGCTATGTGCACTGTAATGGAATTTGGCCAACAAATTTTGCTTGCTTGATTGGCTTGCTTCGTAGACAACTGAGTCACCTGCTGGTATTATGTAGGTATATATAGTGGCCTACGTCGATGGAAGGAAGCTCAGGCGGGGAATGTGATGAGCTGAGTGACTTTCAAATTGTGCATATGCTAAATAAATTGTTGCATGTGAATCAAATTATTTTTTCCCGCACACCAGGCAGGCAGCGATAAATAAATTGTAGCATGTGAGTCAAATTATTTTGCCCCGCACACCAGGCAGGCAGCGAAAAGTACGCAAAAATACTTGGGGTCAATCACCAATAACTTTCTTCCATGTTTTTGTCTTTAATTCTTTGTCTTCGTCTTTAATTTTTTAATTTTTTTGTTTTTAATTCTTTGTCTTTCTTTCCATGTTTTAATTTTTTTTTTTAATTCTTTGTCTTTCTTTCCATGTTTTTGTATAGATACCCAATTCTAATTTGAATTCTATTTTATACTTCCTTCCGTGTTTTTAATTTTTTTCTGGGTAATATTTTGTCTTTCTTTCCATGTTTTTGTAAGACCAGTTTACTCAATTTCCAATTCCACCTAACAATAAGGATATTGGTTTCTTCCCAATTTCTAGTCTACTTAGTTTTTTATTTTTTCAATAATGTATAGTTATCAAATTCGAATTTGAATTCTATTTTATACTCTAAAAAGGTTGAATTGGATTTTATACTTAAAAAAAAAAGCTAAAAAACATATATTTAACAGATTTTTAATTTTTTTTTTTCAAAATTTAAATAACAATCATTATGTTAAAAAAAAAGACTCATTAAATTTTTCTTTTTACTTATCCTCAATATTAATATAGACAATCTACCATGTCTACAATGTTATTGACCCATCCTATTTAAAATGGTCTAGAAATAATGAGAAACAAAATGCATCAAATTTATTACTATTGCATACTAAGAAAACATGTAAAGGTAAAATCTAATATGATTCACAAAACTCAAAGTTAGGCCCAATCTAAAAGTTAAGATATTGGATATTAAAAGTAGACTTCAAGTGATATATGAAGAAATTTATGTGTGAATGTGAACAAACATTGAGACCACTATGGGAGGGTCCCCTTGCACATATCCACAATCTCCCACAATCTCCAAGAGAGTTTTCTCGAAAGCCAACATAAATGATATCTGGTTTAGGATTGAATTTTGAATTTAGAACCTTTACTTCATAATCATTTTATATTATAGTTAAAAAAATGTTATGTATAAAGGAATGTGTTTTGGAAGCTTACAAAACAATGCAAGGAAAGTAATGAAGAATCATAGCAAGTCAAACAAAACCAATTCATCATAAAATGTCAAAAAGTTAAAACATAGCTTACAAAGTAAGTGTTTATACAAAATTGTTGATAGAAGTTAAAGTGTTATGATCATGATCATAAATGAAAGGCCAAAACTATCTCATGGTGTGTAGGCTATCTCATCTCCATTATCATCATCAACATCACTATATTGAGTCATGAGAGAGGTATTACTAGCATTTGCACCACATGTTGCAAAGAAAACCCTGTAAGGCAATAAACAATTGCATAGAAGAAAGAAGTCAAAATTTTATGCAATTTTGTTTCTTTACTAGTGTTTCTTTTTTATCATATGTTATGTTTTAGGGAGATTCCAACCAGGGTATGTTCAAAGTGAAGGATTTATGAAAATACTCATCATTAAGATTCTAGAACCTTTATAAGTAAATGATTTAAATCAAACATTTCATAACAAAGTAAATGTTGTTAATTTAGTTCCTTGTTGCTTCTTATCCTTATTTCCCTCGTGTAAAATGTCCAAACTATAAAAGAATGATATTATTTTTTGTCTCTTAAGACCATTGTATTTTATCTAACTCAATCATTTTCATAACCTCAACTAGGTGCCCATCATTCTCTTTCCACAGTGACTCAATGTGTTTAAATGCATTTCATAAATTTGGTTTAATAAATGTTGGAAGAAAACCAATATATTTCACTTTGTAGAAAGGAGTGTACATTGGTTGGGGTAAAATTGTATTGCTCTTACCATCTGATGATGTCATCTAAATCTTGAATATTTCTCGCCACTTATGAATTCCCCATTCTAATTGTTTTTTATCATGATGATATTGGCATCACAATCCTTGTTTGTGAGAATATCATTTAATAAGTCAATGATAAGTGGCACAATTGGTTCCTCGCAATTGTGAAATTCCCCATTCTAATTGTTATTTGACCATGATGATATTGGCATCATAATCCTTGTTCGTGAGAGTATCATTTAAGAAGTCAATAATAAGTGGCACAATTGGTTCCTCACAATTGTGAAAGTAAAGGACAAATTCATTCACATTAGGTTTGAAAACTTTATACTAAGAGTCTTGATTCTTGAAATTTTGTATCCTCTCCTTTTGTTGTTTTAATTTGTGTCATCTCAAAAAAATGTTTCTCCAATAATCTATGTTATTCCTATCTTAACAGTGACATTTCCATTAGGTTTTCTTGCTTGACATTAAGCACAACTAAGTTTGTAGTTTCAATTGCAAATTTCATGCCTCCATTCCATTTTTGTTATAGAAGGAAAATATCCCTAAAAACTATAAATGAATCCTCATCATGAAAGCTAGGAGGTAGCTCATTAATCAACTGTTCATCCAAGGTGTCATCTCCATTTTGTTGGTAGCTTCACCAGTGATGCCTAAGCCTCATGTTAATACATTAATACTTTACATGGGAAACGTGTGGGTGCTTTTGTTTAAGGTCGATGTATATTGCCCTTGAATGATACTATATTGAGCCTACATGATGGTAAAAAATTTATATCCTAGAAATTACTAGAGAACATTTAAAACCAATTTGCCTCTTATTCGTATGTATATATAAATCCATATATGTTTGTTCCTCTTCGACTGATTTAGATCTAGGTGAGGGAATCCATAGAGGCAAACATGATATCATGGCTAGGGGACTTTATGAGGCAAAACAATATCCACTATGTAAACTCTTTCTTCCTGGAATCTAGGAAGAGAGTTTGGATATAGCTATTTAGGGAGGACGAGTTAAAATTAGAGCTGGTTAAATGGAGGTTGTATCGAGCTTCGCAACGAGCATCGCTCAACCATACCTGCATCTTCTTTTGGGAAGATTTAATGCTTGCTTCTTTCTTTCTAGAGATGCAGTCAATTTCATCTTTTTAATATCAACATTAGCAGTTTCCTCCAGACTTAAATTCAGAGCCTTTGCAATGGAAGCGTGCAATTTTCAATTTCAAAGTTCCCACAAACTATAAACCAAATGACGAAATAAAAAAATGACTCACCTCTTTTTTGTAGGTATTGTAGATGATTTTAAGCAAGGAAGTTTTGCCCACACCCCCTCTACCAGATACACCGATTACACAAGTTTCATAACGAGCATCGCCAAACCATCCTCATCATCATAGGTTGCAGTGAGTGGATTGTTTCTTTTAGCATTTGTATTTAATTTCATTTCATGTCAGCCTATTCTTTACTTCTAAATAGGATTTAGTTAGGCTATATTTCATATTGCACACTTGCATTGCATTGTTGGTTGCATTTCATTTTCAACCCATCAATCCTAGATTATGGTAGTTGGTCCATAACCAACGGGCTTGCCATTTCAATAGTTGGGCCTTTTGCTCAATAATCCTATGAAGTTGATAAGGAACATTTTCCCATGTCAACAAGACCATAGAAGAAAATCAAAGCCTTGAGATATGAATATTTTGAGATAATGGATAAGGTAAGAAATATCGCTTATAGAGTACATGCCCCATGTTATTTGTGCATTTACTTAGTAATAAATGCATATAAGATAATATAAGTTTATTAATGTCTGCCAAATGACCAAACTAATCAATGAGATTGTTTAGTACATGAGTGGCAATAGAAAATGGGAGGTTTGTCTCACTGTCAAGCGTGAAACTCTGTCTTGGTACAACAATGAGAAATTTTGTGAGAATATAGTGATCAAGGTTCGGTATAATCACAAGAAGGGTCTCTCTCTATCAAGGAGGTAGATGATTAGGACAAGGTGCAAATAATTTATGGCCACATCAAGAAGCTTGCCATTTCTTTTGGTTATCAACAGATGCCTAAATCAGCTATCCAGATTACCAAGAACCTTCACGTTTGTGGGCACTGCCACAATGCCACAAAGCTCATTCTGATAATCACTAAGAAGGGAATTGTTGTGAGAGATGCGAATTGTTTCCATTGTTTCTCGAGTGGACTCTGTTCTTGCACTGATTATTGTAATGCTAATTGCAAATCATCTCATACAAAACCATGTGACTGCAAGCATAAGAAATTATTTGCCTTTTGTGACAAGCATGTGTTTGATAGAGAAAAATGGACAAATGCAAAAGCAGAGGGGATTAGTAAAATATTTGATGTGTATCAGTTTTTGTTCAGTGTATCTAGGGTGCATACATAGAAAAAACAGACTTGGATAGTTAGTGACATTTTCATAAGACATATCGAATTTCTTCCTAATTCATTTCTTCATATCGGACATAATTTTACAAAAAATGTCGAATATACATTGAGTATAGTATTTCTAGCAATTTGCATAATGCAGTGTTGTTGGGTGGTATGCCAATGGTGACACATCATGTGATCATATGTCATTGATATAGACGATATTTCTAGCATAGTTATTTAAGGTTGCATGTTGAAGATTTCAAGAGAAGCTATGCATGACAGATTCTACCTGCCCTAACATAATTCACCCAAAAGATGCAAAATTTATTTGACAGACTGATTTACCTTGGACAATGTGATTTTATATGACAAGGCATGCATTGGGCTTAAGATTGTAAAATATCTCATAACCTTTTCCAATAGACTATAAATCAAGGCCAAGGAACACTAACATAGGAAATAATAAACTTGCGTAGAAGCTAGGACATTCATATAAATTCGATGTCTAACTACTGAGAACATATACTTCATAATCCATTTTGTCACATTTTTTTCATTTCATTGAATTAGAACTTGCCACAACTCTTTTGTCGAGGCCTAAAAAGAAAGGGATACCTAGAAATTTAAAGATATACCTAAATTGAATCTACAACCAACTTACATTAATTAATTTAGAATCTCGTTAGCATTGTTTATATGACATAGTTTTGGTCCATGGAATCTTCAGACCCTAAGGATATATGAAATATATCTAGGAATTTCATCACATTTTTTAAACACACAATCTCCTTTTCCTTGTGAGGAAGGGGGATCATTTGCAAAGTGAGCATGACTTAGGTCTTTGACATTTGACCCAAGAAATAGATATTTGTTCACCTTACCTAGTGAAATTTCCAATCTAACAAGTATCTGAGAGCCTTTATTAAGAAAGGCCATGACCCGGAAAATTGAAACAAAACAACCCAATATTAAATAAAATAGTTCATTATTTTTTTTTTTCAAAATGACCATAACGAGAATTGTTGATTTTTAAAATGACAAATTGTTAAAAACCAACAAGAAGCACAATTGATATGCAAACATTATATGACTTCTAAATATGCTTGAAATCTTTATGCCACTTAAAAAACCTTTTAATACCATTTAGTAAGTTTTGTATCAAATTCCTTAAATAAAAAATTATAGGCATAATATATAGAAGTCTAATCCATTTCTATCTAAATTAGTAGGGGAGGACCTCTTACTAATTAGGTAAGAATAAACTTGGGCCCTAAAAATAAATCTCTTGAGACATAATGTGGAGCTTCAACATATGAAACAAAACACTAAAATAAGAAGACAACATTGTTTGGTTGATCTTTGAATATAAACATTATTAGTAACTTGTAATTAACTTCCAAATGGATAGAAACATCTTTGAACAAAACACTAATCATCATTATAAAGTTTCTTCAAATCTTAAATCTTATATATTAGATTCAATAAATTCTATCTTTAAAGTAAATATGATCACAGTAAAATTTTCTCCAAATATTAAGTATATTGTATCCTAGCACTTAAAAAAAAAAAAAACCTTATCTAATCCTATCAAAACATTATTCAAGATCTATCAATATTAAAGCAACATTATAATCAAAATTCTTCACCTAATACATTTCCTCTTAACTAGGAATGAGAGTTCCTAAAAGAATAATCTCATAATGTCAAAGCCACTTTGATAGAAAATAATCACCAAGGGTTACACATTTAAAATTTGTTAGAAACATTAACTAATCCATCATATGTCTTGGGAATATATTTATTAAGACTAAGACCTCTAGTCAAAGCGCCACGAAATATAGCCTCTTCCTAGAATTTCAATATATCCTCTAAGGTAGAATACACAATTTTTATATGATGACATGAAGCAATGTAATGGCTATGCAATTCACAGTAATTTATGATTTGGCTTTAGAACAAATTTATAAAATCTATACTGCCAAATATAGCCTCTTCATAAAATTCTAGCAGACCATTTATAATTAGAACAAAATTAGTTTGATAAACCCCTGAGGAATACCTGTTGGGTGCAGGAATTACACTTAAGCAAACTCCTCAACACTTAATTTGTCAACCTGAGCGATTCGTAAACTTAGAGACGAAGCACAGGCAATGCCAAAGATGGTATGAATCTTTCTACTATAAATCCCTAATTTCTTTAAAGGAAAGATTACAGAATCAAGCTAAAAAGAGAAAAAGGGAACTTGAACCATCAAAATAATCTAAGACTAGAACAAGGAAGAATGCAATTGCAAGAGGGAATTAAATATAAAGGGCAATCACTCTAGATAATTATTGTTTAACTACTGAGTGTGTGTTTTTCTTTAGCAGAGGAACTTAGCAGTCTCATCAGGTGGGCCCTTAAACTTGCTCCTTTAGAGATTTCCTTCTTGCACTAATATGTCCTGTACTATCACAATCTACTTGCACTAGTGCAGGAATAGAGATTTATGCAGAAGGTATAAATAGTGGCTTTACTAAAGGCTTTTTACTACCTGCAAGGGCTTGAACTTTTCCTAGCTCAAAGAACTCAGATCCTGTGGCAAGAGACTAGTTCTTGCACTGGATCAGATCTTCTTGCACTTAGCATTTAATTCTTAAAATGAGTGCTTAATTATTGCAAGTACTATTATACTGTTAAATCAAATTGCACACATAAAAATTGAATGTTTCTAATCTTGACAGATTGCAGGAATAAAGAAACAATCTATATACATTTATCCTGTCATAAGCATTTAATGAAAGAAAGAAGATTGCGGAAAGTAGACTAAAAAGGCTTGCTGCATCACACCAATGTGCACTGGTGCAGGTTCATTTCTCTTGCTTGGACCAGGCGGGGAAAACCAATCAAATAGAATTGTAGAAAAGAAAATATCACACCAACGTGCACTAATGCAGGGTTATTTCTCCTACTTGGACCAGGCGGAGGAAAACCAATCTAAAATCAAGGGCAGGAAAGGAAATTTATCTACTTCACACAACGGATCCGCTTTCACTCAGACAGGAATGCATGTGCTTAAAATTAAATCACACTTGATAATGTAAACACAAATTATAGGAAACAAGAAATGGGGTAAATGCACTGGGTTGGCTGGGCCCTAGTCAACCAGCACGTTTCCCCTTTAAATAAAAACGTTGCTCAGTACTTTAATCAATTCATCAGCTCAAATACAGAAATGTGATTTTTGAAACATGAGGCGGAGCTCCCTTTTATTAATTCACTGATGCAAGTACATACGCTAATACATCATCCAGCCCAGATTCAGGCGATAACAAAATACATCAACTTGTTACTGCCTCTCTGGTTGTGTCTCTGTTCTATCCAGAAAAACTCCTTTATCCTTATTTACATTCTACATTATATAGATATTTGGCCAAAGGCCAAAATAGATCATTCAATCGATTACATAACCAAACACATAATTTAGCTTTTCAGCCTTTAAACTTAGGCAATTAGCAAAACTGACCGTAGCCAATCTCCAGCTTTCATTCTTCACAGATTCGATCTCGGCTACCTTTGGATCGATCTTGCTGTCATGGTTGAAGCTACTCAAAACGAGGTGATTTGATCTCGACTGCCTTTGGATTGATCTTGCTGTCGTGGTTGAAGTTGCTCAAAACAAGGCAGTAATCAAGGAGGTTCAGATCTGCTACAAGGATTTGTTGTGCTACCAATAGTGCAAGATCATATCCTGCACTAGGATCAGCGGTCACAGTAAGTACTCTAACTACCAAATAAAAATTAGAGATATCGATAAGTTACAAAGAATGATTAAAAGTAAGAAATCATGTAATAAAGGATTAATTAATGCTAAGTTAAATTAAAAGTATGAAAAATAAAGTTTATACGAAATATGTCACCGTGCTTGGACTGGTGCAAGATGAGGGTGTATAAGAGAGGTAAAACAACGGTAAATGGTTATGATTTAGGAAGGGGAAAATGGCAAAAAGAAAGCAAATTAGGGGGCTAACATCCTCCCATCCCTAAGTTGTTGTGTGTCCTCACACAACTCTTTACCTTTGCCAAAAACCTTCAAATATTTGAGCATTCCAGCTCAATCCTGCTCTGGCATATTGACATCAACCTGCAATGTTTCAGACTTCTTCTTTTTGATGTTCTTTAGTTTCTTTGTCACCTTTTTAAGTCGCTTGAAACATTGCGTAGCTCGGTACTTCCAAACTTTAACTTCTGTTTTCTTTTTCTGGATCTCCGCAGTTAATTATTCTTTACTCTGTTCTTTATCCTCCTGTGCTTTAGCTATGAGCTGTTCTAAGTTCTGCACTTGAAGCTCTAGTTCAGCTATCCGAGCAACAAAAGTTACCAAATCTTCTTCTTTTTTCTGTCTCGATAGGGGCTTTGTCTTCCTCATGGACCTCAGTATCCCTTGTGGTTACATTAGGAAATTCTTCTTCTTCTTCTGCTTCTTCTTCTTGCATTGGTTCTTATTCTTGCACTAGTGCAGAAGGGAATTCAACGTCCTGGTGGGACTATGGTTCTTTGCCTACACCATATTCTTTATTCTTTTTCCGTGGCTTTTTAATGAAATCTACCAGCAAAGTGTCATCTTCGACCGCCGCAAATTTTACTGCATTCGCAAGGACTGACAGGTTGTCTTCTTCGAGGGTCTGTGCCTGTACTAGTGCCATAGAAGGAGTCTCTTCAATAGGTGCACTAGCTGTCTTCTTATTTGGAGATGGGGCCCTTTCTTCTTTTGATTTTTTAGGTCGTTTCCTTTTTGCACTAGTGCAAGAAGGACTCCCCTTTACATTCTTACTCGAACCCTTGCTTGTGCTGGCGGGGTCCTCTGTCTCCTTTCCAGCAGTTGTCTTTTTATGTAGCTGTTTTAATAGCACCTCCTAGGTCATGCCTTTAACTTCTAATTGTTTATGGACCAAAATCTTTATCAGGCCTTGAATATATAACTTCTTGTCGGCCTAGTCTGCCCGTCTGTCCCGCACACCTTTGGCCATTTTTTCCAAGCTCTTAAGCAAAAAATAGGGGAAATTCATCCTCCATCAGATGTGTTGGGCAGTTTCGAAATGCGGCAACATCCTAAAATGGTATAAAAAAGTGCGGGAGTACCTTCCCTCACAGGTTACGAATTTTTGTAGGATGAAAAGGAGGTCCTGCCACTGTCCCAGCAGGGTATTGTGCAGAACTCCTTCCTTTCGATCTACCTTCATCTTCCTGTCAACGACAAAACACTGCCATTGCTTGCTTTCTAGTTTCTAATTTTTAAACCACTGCTCACCAGTATTTTCCAAGCCTGTCGCTACCGCTACAAACTCTTCCGTAACTTCAAATTTTAAAGCCCCAATTTTTACTCAGCCATTTTTGAAACTTCTAGAAAACTATAAGGCCACTTCTCTGTCGTGCCCATCAAACTTTTGCAAGAACTGAAGAAACCCCGAGTCTCGCAATAATGCAAGACTATTGCGATACTCAGCAGTCTATTCTATCCTACTGAGAGACGAGGGTTCTCTTCGAGCAGTCAGCATCACTGCTTAACGGTTATGAACAGTCAAGAATTTACATGCAACACTGGGAAAATTGGTTCTTAGAGATAGGGATCCAACCATCCACCATCCCTTCCATCTTATCAGCCATTCATTCCACTGAAATAGCCGTGGATGCATGACATCTTTGAGATCAGGCTGGATTGGTACTTGCGGCGGCATTTTAGCGGCTAGGTGAGGTAATCATTATGAGTGAAGGACATCTAGGATTATGGCAGAAAGGGGCAATTATATCCAAGCAACAGTTAAACACTTCCACATTCCTTCATAATTCAAAAAAATAACTTAGCATATTACAAAATGATCATGATTCTTAACTTAAAAACACCTTGTACTTTAAATAATTTTCTCCTAGTTAATATGATAGCACAAGTACTCATCGACTAAGTGAAAGGACTTCTTATAAACTTTCATGATGACCACTTTCCTAAGACGTATACTATGAAAAGAACAAATTGTACTATGTTTTTGACAGGGTGCATGCTTGCACTAGTTTGCTTGCATCACTTAAACTATGCTATTCTGCTGGTACCATTCTACTTGCATTATTATATAGGACAACATGCTTGCACTAGTGCAAGCATACTATCTGAAAAAAGAACAGGGAATTTAAGTAAAATATAGGTTGGACTTCCAACATGGCTTCCTCAACTTATATTGGAAATTTTCTTCGCCCTTTCTTGATGCTTCAGAGCATATCCTTTTTCTCTTTATGCACGAGATCCTGCAATGAATTCATGAGGGAACGAAGAAGTGGGAAAAGGGAAATTTCAAAATGAGAAGGAATTCTATTACAGGGATTCTAGGAATAGTACCACAAGAGGGAATAAACAAAAGTGGGATAGGGAAAAAAATTCAAGGGTAAATTGATGTGGCCATGCCATTTGCAACTACTCACGTAGATTTGGCTCATGTCCAGTACGAAACAGATAAGGCAAATAGCTTCATTGAGCACATCCAACATATTTGCCAGTAGGTCCATGACATTTTGGAGAAATCAAATGCCAAGTACAAGCAACAACATGATCAACATCGGTTGCCACACAAGTTTCAGGTGGGTGACAAAGTCTGGTTGCATTTGCAAAAGGAATGCCTTACCAAAGCTTATCGGAAACTCAAACCACTCCGATATGGTCCTTCCACCATTACCAAGGCTATGGGAGACAATGCATTTGAGCTCAACATTCCCCCATTCCTTGGCCTACACCTAGTGTTCAATGTGGACCACCTTTGGCCATACTTTCCACCATTACTAGACACATCCGACATTGCAGAAGAGCTCACACCCATAGAGTTAAATCCAAATTGCATGGAACAAGCTGCAACTGATCGAATCATGGACACACAAATCAAGCACACTCGCCAGCAGAATATACAACTGTATCAAGTTGTCAAAGTAGGCCAACTCCTTCACCAAGGCAAGTGGCTCACAAGGGACCAAGTTCAGTAGAAGTTCCCTCATCTCATGGAGGAAATCAACACAATGGGGACCATTACTTTCCTAAGGGGGGAGGAATGATCTAGGTGGATAATGGTGGCCACCCACCAATTCCACTTGGAACCCCACCATTTCTTCTTTCAGTTTTTCAGTTTCCTTAACTGCAACACAATTTACTATATTTAGCAGTTTTTGAGGTCCTAAACTTTCGGAGTCATTTTGAGGCCCTAATTTAGTTTTTCAGTTTCCTTAATTGTAGCACAGTTTACTATCTTTAGTAGTTTTTAGGGTCAAATGGAGATAATATGACCAAGTCGCGACCCTGGGAAGTTGGTTGTCCAACTCACCCTAACGGGGCCCATAAACTCTTGGTGTTACATCTCCTCGGGTTAGGGTTTTGGTTGTTTAGGGTTTGATCTTATTGTTCAATAATAAAAAGGCCCTTGAGCCTCATTGTAAGGCAGTTGAGAGGCATGTAGCCGCCACATCTCTTCTCAAAGATATGCTATCATCGCCCTCGCTGGTTTATTTCCATTCCTGTTTGTAGGCATATTTCAGTATTTTACATTAATGAAACGAAGTATTAGTTCCATTGCATCTCTGTGTTTATGGTTATCTCTGTAATTTGTTGCGTTCCTGTTTAAATCCGGATCAATTGTTCATGTTTTCCCCAATTGTGGGGTTTTGCCCTAGCTTAGAGCCTATCTCTTATGTTCTTTGTGTCTTTCTGATCTTCACAATTTCGTAATTACTTGATGAAGATGTAAAACTAAATAATATAATGCCAACAAAATATCACAAGTAATTGTCATGTAAGGAAAATCAACATTAAGCTACAAATACCTTGAATTTCCAACACATGGGACCATCAATAACATAGTACTCAAATATAATTAGTAAAATACATAGAGATGCTGCATAGGACCATGAACAACCTAAAACCCGAAAATAATCACTAAAATACTTACCTATGTAACAAACATGATCCTTCAAGAAACATTGTGGGAAAATCATTTAATATAGTGATTTTTTTTACGTTTTATGAAAATTATTGTAAATTTATGTAGCTTTGGTGTATATTACAATTTTTTATATTAACATAGTTAACTTTTCTATTATTTTATAAAAGGATGTATACTACTTACTTGGAGGAATGGGGCATTAGAAAAAAATCTTCTTGGTTGAATTCATTGGAAGATCATAAAGGCCTCCCATATATGGTTTCATAGGAAATATGGATCACATGAAATGAAATATTATTTTTGAGTATATATTTCTCTCTTCTAGGATACTTCCACCCCCACACACACAATTGTTTATAAGATCCTTGGAACATATAGCCCTTAAATGGTGCACAAGTCATATGTATGGGGTTATTTTGATAGTGTTAACTAAGGAAATATAAGTCCATGAGGTGTTGGAGGTGTCTTCTATATGCCTAATGGATTAAATTTTTAATTCGTATATCCCTAGGTCCTAGATCCAATAGTTAGATTAAAATATGTGTAATTTTAGGCCATATGAAATTGGTCTTCAAAAAACTTTTAAAGAAAACAAGTCACAAGTGACTCTATGTTGGTTATTGAATGGATTCAATGGATTATTACACTTCAAACCTTACCCGTAAGCAATTTTTGAATCAAATAATTCAAGCTATTAACTTATTTAAGATAATAAGATTCAATAGTGCCAATTGAAAATACAATTTTAAAGCCAATAATCTATCAAAAGTAACACTCATATCAACACACAAATAGGGCATCTAAACGTGAAGAGATTGAAATACAATCCCCTCCAAATCCCTACCTAATGATAGCGTGCAAGTGTAGTTGTTAATTTTCCTTTTCTTTATGTATTATGTTTAGCTCTGGAATTAAGCGGAACCTTTTAGGGATATATTGAAATATTTGAGGATGAAACTCCTCTTTTTGCTTTTTTCAAATGGTATAGGATTAAACTAGTATTTAAATTGATAGGTAAACCATTAGGAACATTTAGTAGAAAATTTGTTATTTCTAGTGCCTTAACGCATGTTAAATGTAATTTTAATTTTCAGCTTTATATGATAAAGTTACAAAATTTTCCTTTGGAAAGAATAAATAAATTTGTCCACAAATTTTTATTGAATTTTTATTTTAGAGTTTAATCAAATGTGATAGGTAAACCATTAGGAACATTTGGTAGAAAATTTGTTATTTCTCGTGCCTTAACGCATGTTAAATGTAATTTTAATTTTCAACTAAAGTTACAAAATTTTCCTTTGAAAAGAATAAATAAATTAGTCCACAAATTTTAATTTTGGTGGGTTAAACATTCATATTTTGAATGCAAATGTCGTCACAAAAACTATTAGCCTTAAAATATATTTAGTGTATACTTGAAATGTTTAAGATTGATCTAGTGTTATTGCACATTTCCAATTGATCCTATTTGCACATAGCCATTTGAACATTCTTATTATTGCATAGATATTTATAGCAATATCTATTAATTAAATATTTCGTGTAAGCTTTTTTATGAGCTATTGAAACCATTATTGAAAAACTGTGAAAGATGAAGCTCTATCACTAGGGTAAACTCTAAACTCTATTTGACAAAATATCAAAGAATATTATATTATTTTTTTTCTTAATTGTTATCTTTAACATATTTATTAATATAGTTTATGCGTCAATAACTTTTTTATTCTTTTATTTTATTTTCATTTCTATTTATTCTCTTTTCTCTTTGACTAAACTCAGGATTTCCCTGCTACAATAAGGTAATAACGTATTCAAAAAATATTGATGTTGACATTAATTTTAAATTTACCAAAAATTAAATGATCTTATCTAATGTTTTGAAAAAAAAAAATAATTTTCTTTTTTTATTTTCTTTTAAATATATTTATTTCAATTTTGATTGATTCACCTCTTATTTTACAATGATTACAGTGTACAACAAAATCTATAATTTGTTATACCATAAAATCTTTTGTTGTACATACTCACATTAAATCATTAATTATAATATTAATTTATTTTGAAACAGAATCGTTAACAAAATTAAATTTGTACATGAAGTTATTTTAACGTATCCCTCCATTAGGGCATTGAACACAAAGTAAAGGTCAACAAAATACCACACCCAGTATTCCTAGAACCCTGCGAATCTGTGATGCACATTAATGATTAAACCAATTACTGAGTTTTTAGTTTTCTACTCACTACCCATACGCATGTGTGCATTAATATATATATTCATTCACGTTCAACTTGGTTAGTGGGTTATTTGTGGGTTAGGCAGATGCTAGTACAATCGTCTAGACTCATGCTGACTCAACTAATGTGGAATATGAACTACTGTTGAGTTTCCATACCGCTTTTGCTTTCGGTCTGTTTGGTGAAACTGAGCCCATCCTAGTTTTAAAAAAACATGAGATTTTATTTATTTTTATTAAATATGTATGTGAAAAAGAAATGGTGAAGGTTGTATAAAACTTGCGAATGCTTTAAAACTGTTTTGTTTGGTTAAGAACTCGTTTTATTTAGACGTAAGGAAATAGTTTAACAACTTAACTCAAGACCCAGATACATCTGGCAAGAATGAAAATTTGCCCCCTTACGAACTACTACCGAGTTATTCTAGGTAGGGTGGTTTTCCTTGAATAACGATGATAAGTCAACCTGCATTCATAGTTATTCCAGGTGGGGTGGTTTTCCTTAAATAATAATGATAAGTCAACTTGCATTAATAGTTAACAACCAATGATAGTCATCTTCACTACTGATTTGACAACTAAATTATATTAAGTTTTCCCACCATATAAAAAAAAAAAAAAACAAACAACCAAACAATGCCCTACTTCAACTTTCAAAATTTTGATATAAACCTTCTTCCCATTTGAATCCATGTAAGATTCATGCAACCCCTCTCGTTGACATAGAATATGGACAATGCTCTTCATATGATTAAAAGCATTTTTTTTTTTTTTTTAACTCATAACGTTAAATCGAAACTCATCATAGCAATACAAAGTAAATTAATGACTAAATCAAACTAAGTGGCAGGAATGCTAGCTATGCGGCCTTGCTTTTATGTTATTATTACCCTGCAATAACGTATTAAAAAAATATTGATGTTGACATTAATGTTAAATTTACCAAAAATTAAATGATCTTATCTAATGTTTACCTTTGAAAAAAATTATTTTTTTTATTATTTTTAATATTTATCTCAATTTTGATTGGTTAACCTCTTATTTTACAATGATTACATTGTACCACAAAATCTGTAATTTGTTGTACCATAAAATCTTTTGTTCTACACACTCACATTAAATCATTGATTATAGCATTATTTTTTCCATATTGATTGGGTTGCTAGGTCAATCTGTTTCGCCCTGCAGACTTCCAAACGTGATGGGAGACTATTGGAACACAAATTTGCAATTTTTTGCCACTATTTTGGAATGTGAATTGTGCCCACGCTCCATAGGACTCGAACTAGTAACCTCTGCACTGCACCATACCTGACAGTTAACGGTTCATGGCAGCCATTATGACACTTTCGCATAACAACCTATGCTTCCAAATTGTGATTTCATTCGCTGACATTGCTTCTAGGTAGGATTAGCAATCTATCACTTCAAGAAGCTGCCAACTCTTATGTCGATGCCCAATATGCATTTATAGTAAGTGGTATGACAACCTTTCCCGTAAGATATTTAAATTTTTAAAATATTAATTGAAGTCTTTTAGTGAGACTTAAAATTTGAATTTTATATTAGATTTTATTTCATAGATAATGAAATAAAGTTTAATAATTTTATCATAACTTGTTTAATAAAATTTATTAAATTAATAGAAAAATATTGTAATATAAAAAAAATAAAAACTTTAATCCAATAAATTTTAATATAGATAAAATGTACCAAAAGAAACTAAGATTGATGCAATAATTTTAATAAATATCAAAATTTATTATAAAACATATTTTTATTTGAAAAATAAAAATTATATATAAAAGTTAAATACATTATAATTTGATTTTATATATATATATATATATATTATATATATATAATATAAGATTAATATTATAAATAAAGATAAATTTCAACCAATTTCATAATTATTATTAAAAATATTCTATAGATATTTCATAAAAGTTGAATTCTCTACCATAATATAGCAACATTTTTTTGTGTTTTTTAAAATTATAAAATAATATTCCTGAATATTTATTTTTAATCTTAAAAAAATATAAGACATTACTATAGATTTTGATTATGTATAGTTAATTATAGAACTGCTCTTACGATATCCAATTTGGCTACCGAAGCAAACGCTTCTCCAAAATCTATTCCCGGTTGCTACGAGAATCCTTTTGCTATAAGTCGTGCTTTAAATCTGTCAATTTCACCTTTCTCATTCAACTTTGTTTTGTACACCCACTTTATACCAATGAGATTTTTGTCCTTTGGTAAATCAACCAAATCTCATGTATCATTCTTTTCAATAGGCTCAATTTCTCCATCCATGGCTTGCACCCAATTTTCATCTCTGGTTTCTTCTTCAAACAAAGAAGGTTGACATGACAATAATGCAAAATTTGAACTAACATCCAAATCATCATAAATATCTTTCAGACTTCTTATCTTTCTCTTACCATTGCTTGATTCATCACCTGATTGATTGTTGGGAGAATCTTCATCTGTTGATTTGCTTGAAGATCCATGCTGCTCTGAAAATCTTGGAGTCCTTGTTGGTGTGTCTATGTTTGGTGTCTTCACCTGTGATTCTTGTTGCTCCTTTTCTGGTACATCATCTTCTTCCATTAGTGGCACTTGTGCATCAATTGTTTTGTCTACAGTTCCATTCCATGACTCTTGTTCCTTGAACACAACATCTTTGCTAATTATGGTCTTCTTTGTGATAGGGTTATACAATTTGTAAGCTTTTGATTGCTTACTATAACCAATGAACATGCATTTTTCACTTTTATCATCCAATTTGCCTCTTTGCTGCTTAGGCACATGTGCATAAGCTACACATCCAAAAACTTTGAGATGAGATACGTTGCAAGACATACCTAACCATGCTTGTTCTGGTACTCTGTTCATCACACTCTTTGTAGGAGATCTATTGATCACATAAATAGCACATACAACTGCTTCTACCCAATACTCATTAGACAAGTTTCTTCCTTTCAACATTCTTCTTACCATGTTCATAATTGTCTTGTTCTTTCTCTCTACTACACCATTCTGCTGTGTTGTGTACCTGGTTGTAAATTGTCTTCTGGTCCCATGTTGTTTGCAGTAATCATGGAATGCCTTTGAGTCATATTCTCCACCATGATCTAATTTCAATACCTTGATCTGTCGATCACTTTGGTTCTCTGCTAAGGCTTTGAATTCTTTGAACTTTGCATAAGTTTCAAACTTCTGCTTCAAGAAGTAAACCCAAGTCATTCTATTATAATCATCAATATATGTAAAGAAGTAACAACTTCCACCAATCAACCGTATCCTCATAGGTCCACATAAGTCTATATGCACTAGCTCAAGAGGTTGCTTTGCTCTATATGCAACTCCCTTTGGAAAAATTTCACGGTGTTGCTTTCCCAAGATGCAACACTCACAAATATTACTAGTTTCTTTGATGGGAGGTAATCCTGTGACCATTTGTTTTTGTTGCAATTATCTTAAACCAGAAAAATGCAAGTGTCCAAATCAAAAGTGTCATAACCAATAATCATTAGAACATGAAACTGTAAAAGAACTCACCTCACCACTGTAATTCAAAATTACAGTAAAGAGTTTGTTCCTCATCATCTGCACCTTTGCTATCAACTACTTTCTTGGGGACTTGTCATATATAACACATTCTTGACCTTGAAAGATAACTCTGTATCCTTTCTGTGTCAATTGACCAACACTTAACAAATTATGTTTCAGACTAGGAACATAATATACCTCTAAGGTTGTCTTCGGCTCCCCCTTCTTGGTCAGAATGTTGACCACTCCTTTGCCATCTACTTCCATAGTCTTGTCAATCCCCAACTTTACCTTTGTTTTCACAGATTGATCGAAATTGGCAACCAAATCCTTGTTGCCTATCATGTGGTTACTGAAACCACTGTATAACAACCACACACTAGTAGATGGTTCATGCATGGTATGGAAAGCTAAGAACATGGAGTTAGAACTCTCTGTAGTGACATTAGCTCTTTGGTTCCCTTAATCAACTATCTTCTTCCTGCAATCATGAGCATCGTGACAAAATTTATTGTAATAATAACATCTCACGTTTGATCTGTAAACTCTTTGATTATTGTTGAAGCTTCTATAGTTGCTTCCACTTTCATGTTCATGCTCTTCTCGGCCATCTCTCTAACCACCATATCTTTTTCTTCGTCCTCTGCCTCTTGATCTACTTCTGCCTTGACCTCTGTCTCTTGAAATAGAAACTTAACTTTTGAAAGTGGTCTCTAAAGTGGAATCCTTATTTCTGTCTATCCTTGCCTCATGTGATAGAAGTGATCTTGTTAGCTCATCAACTGTCAATGATGCCAAATCCTTGGATTCTTCTATGACTACTACCACAACATCAAATTTGGTAGATAAATATTTGAGGATCTTCTCAACCACTGTTTGATCTTTAATCTCTTGACCGTAAATCTTTAACTGATTTACGACAGTTATCACCTAATTCATGAAACAATTGATGTCCTATGTTTCCTTCATCTGCAGACTTTCAAAATCTCTCCTAGTATTTTGTAACTTAACAATATTGACTTTGACCATACCTGTATAGTTTGTCGCCAAAGTATCCCATGCTATTTTTGTTGAAGACATGATCATAATCTTCTAGAACACTGCTCGGTCTACTCCCTCCTAGATAAGCTGCAATGCTTGTGCATTCTTCTTCTTGTTTTTCTTCCATTGTTCCTTCTCTGTATTACTAAGAGCTTGTTCTTCTTCTTCATTCTTAGGTTCTAAAAACCCAAACTAGACCTAATCCCAAACATCATGTGCCTGCAATGTGGTCGCCATCTTGATGGCCCACACATCATAATCTTTCCTTGTAAATGGTGGGAACTATGGCTGGAAATTTGAGAAAGCCATCTTTCTTCAAAAATCCCTTTTTGAAAAAACCTTAAATTTCTCCTTTGTAAAACTCTTTTTCAAGAAAAATAATACACTTTGCAAAACACCCTTTTTGAAAATCTCAATTAATTTTTATATATAAGAGTTTTTTTTTTTTTTTTAATCTTTATATATATAAAAACAATAAAACTTTATATAACTTTTTAAAAAACAACCTTATGTTAAAGTTTCACGTGAACCGCATCAATTTTTATGAAAAAAATACAACTGTAGACCTTATTACTCCCACGTGAGTTTTCCCTGCTCCAAACAAAAAACAACACACGTAATTTTCCAAACCTCTGTTGACTTTTAACATTTTTACGCGTCTATTGTGAACTTGTCATGCGATTAATGGACTGCACGATGACCAGCGCCACGGAAACGAGCTTGAACCGCGTGTTTGGAAAAGCGCTAAAGTCAAGGCTTGTTAATCCACCTGAAAAATTATATTTCTTCTCTCACAGGGATTGTTGTTAATCTTTTTTCGTCACTCTTTGTAACCTGGTTTTGATACCAATTTGTTGGAAAAGCGGAGGAGACAAAGCACAAATAATTCACACGTAAAACAAGCGCTATGAACAAAATGCTTGTTGAAGACGTGATCATAATTTTCATAATAAGAATGTGGCCCAATGCTTAAGTGGAGATATTTGGTCATCAAAACTTTTGTAATCCAATCTCACGCAGAACTATGTATATGTCTGAAACAACTCAGCTAAAACAGTGAAATGACCCAACTACAACTATATATATATCAAGCACACATTTTTTTTTTTACACAGCAATTAAAATCAGAAAACAAACACATTGAGATTTCAATTCAATCAACACACACATCGCTGATGCTCATTCCAGGAACATAACGCCACATTTATATACTTTTAATCTAAGGTAAAGTAATAACAAAATACACATGTACCGTACACCGGAGAGGCGAGACTTCGCTTGCTCTGTTGTCGCTGGTATTTCCTCGTTGCCGGTCACTTCTGCGAGTGTATGATGACGCGCTTGATCCGAATCAAGACCCACTGGTTTACCTCCCAGCCTACTCCTTGGGTACTCTTCTTCCCTGCGGACCCCCGAGCTGCAATGGAGTTGTACAATGGAGGAAGAATCTAGCTGGCAGAGGAGAGCAACCTTAGCTCAAGAGTCCCCTCTCTAAAACCCTCTACCTCACCAAACTCACTATAGCTTCGTAGTCACTGCTTTTCACAACATATCATCCATCCAACAATAGGGTTCCAAAAAGTCCCTTCTACCATGGCCTGCCCCTTCTTTTATAAGATTTCTCATAGATGACACTTGGCATGTCATGCATAATTATAATATTTTTCTTTTAATTTAATACTTGATTATTCATCTACCCATGTGTCATTCTCTCAACAAGGGTCACCCATAATTATTTACTTAACTTTTTATTTAAAATTAATATTTTCCTCACCTCACAAGGTTCCTATTTATTCTCCTAGTTGTCTCTTTATTCCCCCCTTTTGTTCCTTAAATTGTGTTTATTACTTGGAGTCAATTAATGAGTTAAGATTTTATCCCCAATCTACTTCCTACATTAACTCAGGTTATCTCTTAGAGGGATATTCTTATCCTGGTTGATGCCACATGGAGCTTCTCTACATTTCTCTAAATTTAAATTTATTTTCTTATTTTAATTCACCTTCCTCTTTTCTTAATTAGTTTAATTGGTTTAGGATTAAACTTTATCCTTACAATATGTTTGCCTTCCCCTTTTTTCTAATTAAACCACCTAATCTACCTAGCATTTTCCAACATGGGGAGGGTAGAATTTTTAAGGTAC
>APFE031609357.1:0-43994 GCA_000404065.3 Pinus taeda
TCACATCAAGGAGTGGGGAATTGAACAATTAACTTTATATTAAAGAATTATTTAGCAAAATTTCGAATAAAGGAAGACCAACATGGTATATTTTAGAATTTTCATTTTTTTAAATAAAAAATTACAAATAATCTAAAATTAATAAGTTGAGAATATTTTTTGATAAATTTAAAGATTTTCAAACTATTTTTTATTAGAACTTTATTGATATTACAAATTCTCATCATTATAAATGTCGCATAAATATTTTGGCCACTTTCTACTTCTATACTAGTATTACAAATTCTTATCATTACAAATAGCACATAAATATTTTAATAGCTATCTATATTTATATCCTATTTAATCTATAAGTGCATACAAATTATTAACCATTTAAACTATAAATCTTTGCTACTTATACATCCGGTTATCCATAAGGGTAGCTAGTCTGTAAGAGGATTTTTCTTTTTGATTGTCAGAACTAATATATCCATCACAGTGGCACATGCTCGTGTTCTCCTAGAAAATAAAATTCAAAACAACATCATCATCATATAATATATGGTTTTATGAAAAACCACTTATGGATCTTTAGCACAGTTTATTATCAGAGAAATAGCTAAAATTGTGAGGGGCACTATTTTATTGTCGCTTCAAATTCATAATGCTTTCTATCCACAGGCAACATGGTCTCCCTTTGTGATTAATAGTTCTTGCTATAGTTTCGAAAAAACCATTATACTTATTGCTGTAGTTTCTAAAAACTGGCTTAAGATTTTTCCAATTTCCCATTATTACGCCTCGCGTCAGCCATACCTTCTGATTGGTAACCAAAGTCAATCCTGAGTGGTCACTAAATTCAGTCGTTATGTGATGACCAAAATTTTATTAAATTTCAAAAAAATTACTTAGAGTTAAAAGAGAATACAATTTTTTTTTTTCTAAATTTTATAATTTTAAAGTTAATATTAATTAATTTTCACTTATAATTAAAAGATTTTATTCACGTTATTAGAGAAGTTATATTGGAGAATAATACCATACGAAAAATTAGGGATTGTAATAAATATAGAACTAGAAATCTTCTAGTAACTTACCTAGTCAAGTTTACCCAAACTACCTTAACAATCTTTTCTTTAAACTAGACTGGGGAAGATTAACCTTGTCTATGTCATTCATTAGTCATCTCACATGTCACATTCCCCCCTTCAAGCTAGGATACTAGTGGACCTGCCACCCTAGTACCTATTCAAGTGGCTCATTTCACAACTTAGTGACTCCATGCTCCAATGCACTACATGTATGCCTCATCAAAGCCTTATACAATCCACAATCCTAGACATCATGTATGCTTGAACAACAGGGCTTACAACTTTCTAGAAAAATCCACTTTCCTTGGACCAAAACCCTTAGGGTGTTCACACACCCTTGTTATTATTACACCATTACCACTTCTCAATCAAAAGCTAGCTCTTTCACTATCTTAAAACACCATTGACTCTCTAGCCACATCTCTAGCTTTTTTATTGATGGCTTCACCTAGTCTTTCTAGCTAATTAATCTCTCTTTCCTTATATTCATACTTTGAGTTTCCCTTCCTATCATAACCAAATTCCACAAAGCTTTGACAATATTGAATCCATTACATTTTCTTATTCTAATATGCTCTCAGAGTGGTTTTGGGTTTGGTTTTGATACTAGCTGTTAGGATCACTAAACACCCAGAGAAGTGGTGTTGTCTAAAGACACTCTTGCTAGAATCCCACTAGCCACCTGGACCAATTAACACCAACTGGTGATGTCTAAAGACACTCTTGCTAGAATCCCACTGGTCACTGGGAAAGACACTCTTACTAGAATCTCATAGGTCACCCAGACCAATTAACACCAATGGACTCCACTAAAAAATAAAACCATAATCAAAATTATAGATTGTAATAAACTTGGAGCTGAAAACCACTACTTAGACCAAATAAAATTTCCCAAATCATCTTAACAAACTAGATCTATATAACCATATCCATCTAATAAAATAAATTTTATCTACCGAATTTCCGTGAACAAAATTAATCAGATAAGTCAACTTTAAAAAAATATTTTTCTAAACTTCAAAATTTCTATATAACAATCTAATGAATTTTCAATAACAAAGTTAATCAAGTATATCAACCAGCGATATTTTTATAAAATATACCTTTTTCCAAAATACAAGAATTTCCGCGAAAGACCTCGCACAGACTTTCCACGATGTGGATACAGTCAACAATTCCATATTGTTTGGTTTTTCAGCTCCCACCAGTCGGACTCTGGCCTGCCAACATATCAGCTCCCACCGGTCGTACTGTGGCCCGCCAACGGCTGGTTTTTGTTTGTTTGGGTTGGAATGAGGTCATATAATTTTTTGTCGTTATTTGATATTAGTTTTTGACTTTATGCAACTGGTAAATTGTTCTTTTTAATGTGGCCAGTTGGGTCAATTTAATTTCGAAGTTGTCATTCTCACGATTAGGAGAGGATAGTTTAGTTTTGTAATTTATTAATCATGAATTATGGATTACAAGATTTGGATTGTTTCAGAATGCCAGTATCATATATAAAGTATGAAATTGTAATGCTACCAATATTATTAGACTGATGGTTAAATTTGAGTTAAAATGAAATTAGTGATATATAATTTAATCCATACAAGTTTGAGTGGTTTAATTTAAATATTTTTGTATTTCAATATATTAATTTATTTAATATTTTAAAAATATTATTTTAAATCAAATAAATTACAGTTTTTATTTTAAAATATGATACTAAATATTATAACAAATTATTAAAATGTATTTAATAATATGTAATAATTGTTAAATTTTATATTTTATTTATTATTATTATTATTTATTTGATGTTTAAAAATAGTTTTAAAAAATAATTATAAAAAAATTTAAAATTATAAATTAATATTTATGTAATCTAGTTCTTTTATTAAATAACTAGCACGATATCAATATTACTTAATATTTAATAAAACTTAATATTATAAATTGTAATGTTAAACTTAATTTTATAATACTAAATTTAAATATTAAACACAATATTATAAATTCTAATATTATAAACTCGAATTATTAAATTTTAATATAAACTTTAGCATTATAAACTTTATTATTATAAATATGATAAAGCCTTGTTTATTGATATTATTAGGGTTGAATATAATTTTTTTTTTTTTCAATGTGGTTCACGGGCACTCAATGAGTGGCCACTACGTCCACGTAGAGAAGCGGGGCAGATCCCTTCAGCCGGTGGCCTAACCCCGAGGGCGTTGAGGAGATTTGATCCCGTGACCTCCCCACTGGGAAAGTACTTAGCAACGGGAACTCGACCATTTGAGCTATCCGTTGGGGCTTATTAGGGTTGAATATTATTACTAATTGTATTATTATTATTTTTTAGCACAAGCTTAAATGGAAATGTACTTCATAATGATGATAAATGTATGCAAAATTATTTGTTTATCAAAGCATAATAAGATTCATTAAGGTAAATATTATTTCTTTTCTTTAATATTCTTTAGGATTGACAATGTACTTCATCATGATGATAGATATATGCAAAATTATATGTTTAATGTTATTTATTTTCTCTAATATTTTTTAGGGTTGATAATGTACTTCATCATGATGATAGGTCTATCCCAAATTATATGTTTATTCAAATATAATAGAATTTATTATAAGAAATGTTTTTTTCTCTAATATTTTTTTCCTCAAACCTATACTTACTATGATACATCTCTTGCAAAAGAGATTCACCAAAATTTTAGTTGTATTCATATTGATGCTTTTCAATAGTCAGGTATATCGTAATGGCAAGGGGATGGGAATTGATTGCAAAAGATAGCTAAAAACTCTATTTAAAATTGAAAAAATAACATAGGCTATGTTTAACATGGTAAATAAGTTTGAGTAGTAATAAATAATTTGTTTATTTTTTTCATCTTATTAACATATTTATTGTAATTAAAATTAAAATAATGTCTTTTAATCAATAATGTCAATTGTAATTGTAATTAAAACTAATATAGAATCATCTTAATAGGATTTAATATGAGCCAAGAGGATCCAATTTTTCATGCAAATTTTTAATGACGTATTGTTTAATATTTTCAAATTATTTAATTTTTTTTAAAAAATTTTTAAACTTTGGGGCCAATACAAAATTTTAACATTGATGATGAATTGACAGAGTTACACATCACATTGGGCTGTAGAATAAACCTCTAGGCTCAATGACCCTCTGGGCTATCAAAATCAAATCTTTTAAGTATCATTTATTAATCAATTAATTATAACAGTTAACTTAAAAATCCAACACCAAAATATATATTCAATTAAATATAAAAATTTATTAAAACACTCTATATTCATTAACATAATATTTTCAACCAGCCAATCTTTGCATCGCTCCAACTGTAATTCTAGAAAAACTCTATGTGCTTTAGCATATAACTGTAATCCTAGAAACGCTCTATATGTGTTAGCATAATATTTGGATTGGCCAAACTCTGCACCTCTCCCATTGTAAGCCTAGCGAGTTGGTTAAAAGAGGGGATCATTGCCGAGAGTGTTCAACCAACGGTAAGTACCCAAAGGGGCCTCAATGCATATCCTCAATGCATTTGCATATATGCATGTGGTGAGTGAGACGGTATCAGTGGGTAGATTTAAACCACCACCTAATAAATAATGTTTAAAAGTAAAACACTAAATCAGCAATGGTTAAATGTAAAATACATATACAATAACCTTTCAAGGAAATGGACTCGAAATAAAAAGGAGAAAATCCAATTTGCTCACCAAATCCAGTAAACGGAATTGGGTAAATTTATTTCTATGCAATAATTTATAAAAAATCTAATGAAAAAACATGGAGTCAACTAATCTTCATCGACTATATATTCTAGCATTTTGGAGAAAGCTTCTTTGACCAAAGAGTTTGCATCTAATAGAATACAGATATAAAAATCTATTTCCCTAACCAATTAACAAATTCTATAATTATACAGTTATTTTAAAAGATTAATTTTATAATGTTATCTAATTAAATCAAATTAAAATTTCGACAACTCTATAACAATTTATACACTATTAACCTGGTCTCACTCTAAACCGTCCCTATTACAATATAATTTAAATATTAATATTTCATTTTGATTATAAATCTATTGATTGGCAAACTCTGTAGTCACTATTTTGCTCATACTCAGAAAACCTAGCATATCAGTATTCAGTCACTGTCCTGTTTCACAGCACCCCATTGGCTTCATCATAAAAAAACGCAACAGGGTATCAAAAGCTTTGACTGCCACCATCACGCAAGCAATGGAGTGAGAACCATGGAGTGAGTATATTATATCTGAAACTATCCCTACAAGAAAGAAGTCTTACAGGCGAGTGATTATTTCATGGTATAATGCTTATTTTGGATAAATGGAATGGAAATGGCATTGATATGAGCGGACTGAAGTGAAGATGAATTCGAATTCTATGCACTGAATGCAGATTGAAGAGTGACAAAAATTGAAGAAAACACAACTATGGAGGAGAAGATTTCTCCTCTCAATAATAAATAAAATGCTTGGTGGTTTATGTTTTAGTTAGGCTTTCAATTTAAAAAATTCACTGCAACTACATTTATTTTTTTTCTTGTTTTTTTCTAGATCCTATAGCGTTTAAATTGTTTCGCATTTTCTTTTTTTGTAGGCTTCAAATTTCACTTTGTTCATTTGTTGGTGCGGATCTTTCATCATTCAACCTTGTTGAAGCAAGTCTTCAAATTTTCAAAAAAAGGCTTGTATGTGGGTTGTTGCCATATATTATCTTCTCTAGTGTGTGTTTTTCATCATCAATCTGTTGCAACATAAGACCATAATACAATTTCATCTCTTCAGGACTCCAATACCTGAAAATTTCATTAATTTGTTCATCATCCAAGCTATCTTCAAGGCTCATGTACAAAGTTTCTATGCATACCTTTTCAAGACATGGTGTTGCAAGCCATGCTGGAAGGAATTTTAACTCTTCAGAATTGTCCCATTTACTTGCACATTGTAAATTAATAGTAAGTTTAAAAACATTTGCAAAACCACAATGGTTTTGTTCCTCCTACTCTCTAATGATAACCATGGTTACCAAATTCGAGAATTCGATTTGATATGGAAAAAATTCGACAATGTAAAATTCAATACAAGAAAAATTCCACAATATACATCTTATAAAGACTAACAAATTTTTATTTAAAAAAAAAAAAATGAAATGAATCTTTTCTCACTTGATACTTTGAATAATGTGGTACTTATTTCCAATATTAATCTTTTATGTCTATTTACAATTACCTAATAATGAAAGAAAAAATGCATCAAACAAAATTTATTAGTATTAGTATTGCAAATTTGAAAAAACGTGTAAGTTAAATATAATAATATAAATAACAAAAATTCAAACCTGATATTTATATAAAAATTAGATATTGAATATTAAAATTAAGTTTCAAGTGATCAACACATATCAAAAAACTTATATCTCAATCTCTTTCTTTTTCAAATCCAAATTTATTCAATAATAAATATGTATAAATTAATCTCTAAACCCTTTAAATTAAATTCGAATTTCATACCAATAATGGCAATGAACTACCATTATCCAATTTACTAATAACTATCATCTAAATAAGAATGAGAAAAACTATTTTAAAAGTTTTACACTTTTTTTTAATATATAACTTACCCTTCCCTTTGAACTTTTTAATACTAAAAATTCCTATCACACTATTGAACATAAAAAATATTATTTTTCAACTTAAATCTATTTTACATTGCATGCTTGCTAATGAATGAAAGGAGATTCAAAGGCTATTCAAAAGGGTCGTGCTCTCTTCTTAGTGTCTTTGATAATAACGGCAATGACGACCAGTTGGAAGATAATAAGAACACTCAAACTTTGGGCATTGTTAACATAAAATGAATCCATAAACTAAAAACTCCATACCGCCGTATTAAAACACTAACCCACACTAACCCAATTGTACTTACGAATTTCCGAATTTTTTGGGCCAATACAGCTGAACTTGGTAATTTAGATGATAACTTTCTCGTGTTGCACTTACAACTTGTCTTTGTTTTCTCTTTGTGGGCTTCCTTCTTTGCCTTTGCCTCTATTTTTGTCTTTGTTTGTCTCTATCTCTTCAACTTCTTTACTAACCTTTGCTACTACAAATAGATTGTCTTCCACTTGGTTTTCAGATTCAAGTGGGATTATCTCACCAAATAACATCATGTCAATATGATGTTTTTGTTGCACCATCTACAACCATTCATTTTTAGTCAATAAATATGCATCAAAGTTTACATTAGCAATAATTGCTAGATTTACCATAGTATTGATTGCTCCAATGGCAACTTCAATGTCTTCAACCAGCTCTGTTGTTGGATTCACTAAAATTTTATCAACAAGCTCTCTCGTTGGATTCATCAAATTTTTATCTTTGTTGCTAGATTTACCAAACCTTCATCCACTTGTAGTTGTGCATAGTGGGATTGAATAAAAGTTTCATCTGGATGTAGATTTGTAGCGATAAATCCATTTCATCTTCAACTACAATGCTTCCCCTTACACCAAAACACCTCTCAACGGTATCTGAGGCCTCCTTGGTTGTCATCTAGGGAAGAATGTTGTCATTGAGAGATTATTTTATGCATTTCAATGCAAATGTATCCTTTTGTCTTTTCTCTTCCAAATCTAAGAAGATCTAAAACATTTTCCGATGTAGCTTTGATCTTCTCAACCTCTTAGATTTTCCCATTTGTTGATTTTCAGGTGTCGCTAGCCTCTTGGATTTTCCCATTTGTTGAGTGCTAGCTCACTACGACTCAAAAAAAAAAAAAAAAAAAATTCCCATTTGTTGAGTGTTGACTCACTACAACTTAACAAAAAAATCAAATTGTAGACATTACATCTAACTACAATAAAAACACATCTATTTTTTAATTTCCACAAATAAATAAGTCTATAAATTTTCAAAAGAAAGTAAGATACGCCCCTTTTTCAAATTCTCTCATTGAAGAAATTTTTTAAACACTATGATGCTATTTTAAAAACATTGCATTACATGCAACTCCTTTAAAATATATATATATACCCTTTCCTAGGTACATCATATCATGTTATGCTCCATAGTATACTTCAACCTACATGTTTTTGAAAAGTATGGATGCTCTTTTCAACGAACATTGGATACAACCTTTTGGGAAAAAATTTATATATGCCTTTTTGATTTACCATGCAGAATAAAAAAACTTCCAAAAAAACATTCTAAAGAAAAAAAACATTCTAAAGAAAAAAAAATTCAACGGTTAGTTGTGGTGCTTTTGACTGTCGTGACTCGTGCTCCCAATCAGTTTTCGTGTTCTCTGTGTAGTTAATTGGTTTAAGTAACTAACGCTAACGTGAGTTATTCGGTTTATTGAGCGCATTAGTAGTTTATTGAGCGCATTAGTAATGCAGTTGTCTATAATGTGATTTTTTGAAAGCTTTTCTGGTGGGTTGTTCCGGTCAAAATCCGGCAGCAATTTATTGGAATCATAAGTTTGATAGCTAGTTTCTGCACAGTCAAAACGTCCCAGGTTTTTGAAAGCTTTTCTAGTGGGTTTTTCCAGTCAAATTCCGGCAGCAATTTATTGGAATCACAAGTTTGATAGCTAGTTTCTACACAGTCAAAACGTCCCAGGGGTTTTGCAGGATGCTGAATCCAAATATACAGTTAAAAAACCAATTTAACTGCAACAAATCAAGATTTAACCTCGATTTCTTCTGCCGGATTCCGTCACCGAAATCTCCAAAAAAATCGCATTATAGACAACTCCGTAATCAATAGTAATGCTTAAAGCGTCTCTTGCATTGCGGAGGTACGTTAATAACGTAATTCTTGGGATGCGTTATTTTGGCTAAAAACAAATTTTAAAAATATCTTAGTTTTTATAAGAACTGGCTTTTTGTCAACTACTTTTTGTGTTTTTTTTTTTTTAATTTCAAATTTATTGTTTTGTCCAAAGATTTGTGTACACTCTCTCTTTCTTGGAGTTTTATGTAAATTAGCTTTGATACTATCACAAAATTTGAAGAGAATAAAACGGAATAGAAGATTATTTTTTTTATAATAATATTATATTAAAAATATTAGTAATAAATAACTGGAGTGATACTGCATTAAATTAGACTAATTAAAATTGGTCTCTTCTCTCTGCTGCTCTCTTATGGAGTCTTATACAAATTAGCTCTACCATGACAAAAATTGAAGACAACAAAACGATGGAGTAGAAGATTGCTTTTCTCAGTATTATGAATCAGTTAAATTGTATTACATTCAAAACATCAATGATAAATAACTGGAGACTAAATTAACTAAAACTAAACTAAGACACTTGGACACTATGATTTTGACACCATATTATTGTAATTAGATTTTCCAGCAAAAAAATAAATTCAATTAAATCAAATAAATAATCTATGGAATTGAAATTTATTGTCCTTTAAATTTTGTTGAAAGAGCAACTTAAAATTTAATATTTTGAATGACTTTCAACTCTCAATATTAATATATGACCAGGAATATTCACCCGAAATGAAATCATAACCATCTATTTAATTTTTTTAATAACAAAATTAAAATTCCACAAACGCATTTCCTAAATATATACACGTAGTAAATAAAGTTGCACTTAATTTACGTTGTGCACCCAAGAGAATACCACTCCATCCAAAGAACACATAGGTCACTCAAGAGAATAACAATCAAAAAGATAATTAGTATTTTCCCTCCAGAAACATAACAAAAAATGTATGTTGTATTTATGTTGTTAAAGGAAACATATATTCATAAAATTTATGTTGTTAAAAGAAACATATATTTACTTATGCCTAGATTAAATTTACGAGTTTATGATTATTTTAAAAATTTAATTATAAGATTTTTTTGGTACCCTGTAAATATTAAATTAATGCTCTTAAAGATATTATGATGCTTTGCAGATTTTGTAATTGTCACATAATAATTAATACTATGATACTTTGTAGACTCTGTAACTGTCACATAATTAATCCTATGATACTTGGTAGACTTTGTAACTGTCACATAATAATTAAGAAATAATTAATTTTATTTATGAAATTATAAATAATGTATAATGGAAAGTAATGTTGAACGAGTCTCACATGTTATAATAGTTGGAAAATTATATGCCAAGTTGTTACCTACTCATAAATTCTCCTTGAGAAACAAAATTATGAGGAAAAAGAAATAGAGAGATTACAAGGAATTTGAGGTGACTTGAAGGAGAAGAATTGCAAGCAAAGTGCAAGAAAGATACGAAAAGAAACCTATGTTCGTTGGCGAGATGGATCTGTGTGAATAATATAACTACTCATGACGAAGTCTAGTAGGGACATATAGTCGCTCAAGTATTTCTCTGTGCAGTATTATTGCATCATTTTGCATCACCTTGCTTTTTGTTGCCCTAAAAAGTCTGGTCCTTTGTAGCCCTTGACAACACTTGATCTAGTTTTTTTTCTTGCCTTCTGGAAAAACGATATTGAATCTGATGTATCTCTATGATTTCAGATCCCCAATATATGAGATTTGATCATGTAGTAGCCCTCAGAATCTTCTAATATAAAAACATAATATTTATTCTATAAAAAGATAATAACCCAGCTTAAGCTCAGCCTAATTAAAAAAGCAATCGAAACCTTGTGTAATCGGGTTATTGACTACATCAAGACAGGTGAAGCGTAGGGCCCTTCACATTTATTTTATTTTGTCATCCAGTAACATGCGGAGTTTACTACAATCGTTCCCGGCCGGTAGATCTTTCGCGGATTATTGACTACATCAAGACCCGTGAAGCGTAGGGCCCTTCACATTTGATTTATTTTGTCATCCAGTAGCATTCATAGAGTTTATTACAATCGTTCCCGGCAGGTAGATCCTTCGCGGAAGTAAGCGTTCACTACAACAGGCTGTCTGATTTTTCTCTCACCTGCAACTATATATTTCCTTCGTGCAACTGATTGAGCACTCATCGCAACCACTTTTGCATCTAATTTGGTCTGCTTGGACGCTGAGATATTAATTTTTTCTTTGTTTTCTGACTTCTTCAACAGCTATCACGATGTCCAAGGTATATGTATTGTTCATTTTATTAATCTTGTACTGTTTTTTGGGAATGATTGAAGAATTGTTTAGAGATGTTTTAACAGTTAATTGGATGTGCAGAAGATGGTGTTTAAATCGACCATAGACGATGAGAAAAGCAAAATGAGGGCCATGAAGGCTGTTGCAGGGTCTGGAGGCACGACTAATCATTACCTTTTTTGCATACAGAGGCAAAATATTTTCCATCGATTTACTAGAGTTTTGTTGTTTCATACTCCTTTACTAATGTTGCGAGTGCTCTGTTTCAGTGGACTCTATTGAGGTCAACAAGGAGGAGGGAAAGATAACTGCTGTGGGAGAAACAGATCCTGTGTATCTTGCAAAAAAATTAAGGAAATTGGGGTACAAAGCAGATTTGCTGAGCGTAGGTCCTGCAAAGAAAGAGAAAGAGGAGAAAAAGGAAGAGGACAAGATACCTATTGTGTATGATGTGAATCCCAGCAGCATCTACTATGGATACCCATCATATGGGAGAGATGAGTATCGCAATGAATGCTCCATCTTATGATAAAAAGATTCATAGTTGAGAGTCCAATCACACGTTTGATATGAGCTGTAATCGCCATGTCTCCATACATACTTGAGGGATCTCTGAGTTTACTCCTTTAAAGTTATAAATAACCATAGCTAGAAGTCCAATCATATATTTGATATGGACTGTAATTGCCATGTCTCCCGACATAATAGAGGGACCTCTGAGTTTACTTATTTCTATTTCTACACAAACTTCGTTTATGTTTATCAGATTTTCTGAATAGTTGCAATCTCATAAGAATAAGAATAACATTAATCGACTAAAATTTCATATGCATATGGATTTGAATTTATATATGTATATAGTAAGTTTGATATGATTATATATTCATCATGTTTAATATATTATCGATCTGGTAAAGAATTGAATAGGTAATTTCATTTCATATTAAGGAGTGGGGAATTGAACAATTAACTTTATATTAAAGAATTATTTAGCAAAATTTCGGATAAAGGAAGACCAGCATGGTATATTTTAGAATTTTCATTTTTTTAAATAAAAAATTACAAATAATCTAAAATTAATAAGTTGAAAATATTCTTTGATAAATTTAAAGATTTTCAAACTATTTTTTATTAGACCTTTATTGATATTACAAATTCTCATCATTATAAATGTCGCATAAATAATTTTGGTCACTTTCTACGATCTACACTAGTATTACAAATTTTTATCATTACAAATAGCACATAAATATTTTAATAGCTATCTATATTTATATCCTATTTAATCTATAAGTGCATACAAATTATTAACCATTTAAACTATAAATCTTTGCTACTTATATATCCGGTTATCCATAAGGGTAGGTAGTCTGTAAGAGGATTTTTCTTTTTCTTTTTGATTGTCAGAACTAATATATCAGTCACAGTGGCACATGCTCGTGTTCTCCTAGAAAATAAAATTCAAAACAACATCATCATCATATAATATATGAAAATGAAAAACCACTTAGGGATGAAAATAAAATTCAAAACAACATCATCATCATATAATATATGAAAAACCACCTATGGATCTTTAGCACAGTATATTATCAGAGAAATAGCTAAAATTGTGAGGGGCACTATTTTATTGTCGCTTCAAATTCATAATGGTTTTCTATCCACAGGCAACATGATCTCCCTTTGTGATTAATGGTTCTTGCTATAGTTTCGAAAAAACCATTATACTTATTGCTGTAGTTTCGAAAAACTGGCTTATGATTTTTCCAATTTCCCATTATTACGCCTCGCGTCAGCCATACCTTCTGATTGATAACCAAAGTCAATCCTGAGTGGTCACTAAATTCAGTCATATGTGGAATACCTATGGTTACTTATGTGATCACCAAAATTTTATTAAATTTCAAAAAAATTACTTAGAGTTAAAAGAGAATACAATTTTTTTTTCTAAATTTTATAATTTTAAAGTTAATATTAATTAATTTTTACTTATAATTAAAAGATTTTATTCACGTTATTAGAGAAGTTATATTAGAGAATAATACCATAGGAAAAATTAGGGATTGTAATAAATATAGAACTAGAAATCTTCTAGTAACTTACCTAGTCAAGTTTACCCAAACTACCTTAACAATCTTTTGTTTAAACTGGACTGGGGGAGATTAACCTTGTCTATGTCATTCATTAGTCATCTCACATGTCACATTCCCCCTTCAAGCTAGGATACTAGTGGACCTGCCACCCTAGTGCCTATTCAAGTGGCTCATTTCACAACTTAGTGACTCCATGCTCCAATGCACTACATGTATGCCTCATCAAAGCCTTATAACAATCCATAATCCTAGACATCATGTATGCTTGAACAACAGGGCTTACAACTTTCTAGAAAAATCCACTTTCCTTGGACCAAAACCCTTAGGGTGTTCACACACCCTTGTTATTATTACACCATTACCACTTCTCAATCAAAAGCTAGCTCTTTCACTATCTTCAAACACCATTGACTCTCTCGCCACATCTCTAGCTTTTTTATTGATGGCTTCACCTAGTCTTTCTAGCTAATTAATCTCTCTTTCCTTATATTCATACTTTGAGTTTCCCTTCCTATCATAACCAAATTCCACAAAGCTTTGACAATATTGAATCCATTACATTTTCTTATTCTAATATGCTCTCAGAGTGGTTTTGGGTTTGGTTTTGATACTAGCTGTTAGGATCACTAAACACCCAGAGAAGTGGTGTTGTCTAAAGACACTCTTGCTAGAATCCCACTAGTCACCTAGACCAATTAACACCAACTGGACCAATTAACACCAACTGGTGGTGTCTAAAGACACTCTTACTAGAATCATAAATCACGGGTACCAATTAACACCAAATCGAGTCCACTAAAAAATAAAACCATAATCAAAACTATAAATTGAAATAAACTTGGAGCTGAAAACCACTACTAACTTGATCAAGTAAAATTTCCCAAATCATCTTAACAAACTATGTCTATATGACCATATCCATCTAATAAAATAAATTTTATCTTCCGAATTTCCGTGAACAAAATTAATCAGATAGATCAACTTTAAAAATAATACCTTTCTCAACTTGAAAATTTCTATATAACAATCTAATGAATTTTCAATATCAAAGTTAATCAAGTATATCAACCAGCGATATTTTTATAAAATATACCTTTTTCCAAAATACAAGAATTTCCGCGAAAGACCTCGCACAGTCTTTCCACGATGTGGATACAGTCAACAATTCCATATTGTTTGGTTTTTCAGCTCCCACCAGTCGGGCTCTGGCCTGCCAACATATCAGCTCCCACCGGTCGTACTGTGGCCCGCCAACGGCTCGTTTTTGTTTGTTTGGGTTGGAATGAGGTGATATAATTTTTTGTCGTTATTTGATATTAGTTTTTGATTTTATGCAACTGGTAAATTGTTCTTTTTACTGTGCCCAGTTGGGTCAATTTAATTTCGAAGTTGTCATTCTCACGATTAGGATAGGATAGTTTAGTTTTGTAATTTATTAATCATGAATTATTATTACAAGATTTGGATTGTTTCAGAATTCATGTATCATATATAAAGTATGAAATTGTAATGTTACCCATATTATTAGGCTGATGGTTAAATTTAAGTTTAAATGAAATTAGTTATATATAATTTAATCAATAAAAGTTTGAGTGGTTTAATTTAAATATTTTTGTGATTTTTTAATATATTAAATTTATTTATATATTTAAAAATATATTTTAAATCATAATAATTACAGTTTTATTTAAAATTGAATACTAAAATATTTATTAACAAAATTATTAAAATGTATAATATATATAATTGGTTAAATTTTATTATCTTTATTTATTTTTTTCTGGGCAAAGACTAAGCTAATTTATATTAAAAAAGATGTAAAAATATGTACAAGAGGTTTGAACCTCTGAGAGTGCCTCTGATGACTGTGCAACTCTCTTTCAAAATTATAACAAAATTGACTGTTCCACTGATGATGAGGAACCTTATACAAGTTGTAGCATCGAGTGGAGTTAACATGAGCAAAATGTTACATATCAGAAGATCTTCCTGGATACTAAACATAAGCAAAGAGATAGAGGAAAATTTGAAGACGTGTCGCTGTTTGCTGGAGTATACTCCAGCCGCCAAACGCCGAGCCAAGAAAACCGAACAGGTAGAGTCGAAACAGCGAAATCATGCAAGATGACAAGCAACCAAAACAGAGCAGGAAGACTAACCCTACGAAACATAGCATATTACTTGATATTTTCGGATCCTTGCCCGATGTCCTCGTCAAGGGGCTCCCAGGTTATCTCCACGTTGTCCTGGACATCTTCAAGCTTCATTCCTGGCGGCAGCTTGGGATACAGCAGGGTGGCAAAGGAGTTATCCGGCTCCTTGTGCATGCTTTGTTTCTGGGGAGAGGTTTGCCTTGTGTCTACCCTCTCCTGAGAAGTCTTTGCCTGTTCTTGAGCCAAATCCAAACTGTTCTTTTCCTGCATGCTCCCAATTTCCTGAAGAACCTCAGCCTGCTCCTCTGTGTGAGCGAAAGTGCTCTCTTCCTCAATTTTGCTTTGCGAGGAAGGGGCATAGGAGCTGTCCTCCATCCATCTGCTCGGCGAGGAGCTGTTCGAAGGGGAGGGCGACTGTTCTGCAGAGGGATCCTTCATACTGACTTCTTCCTCGTCTTCTTCTGAGAAGATGACCGCTACCAGAGCCAAAATGAAAGGTTTGTTTGTTCGACGACGATAATGAAACCTGGCAGATTGGACTGTATTGCTGATGGATTGTCTCGAATCATCGGATCTGTTCGAAGGCGGCGACGCACAGGCGAGAGGTGAAACCCGGCGAGGGCTATGGCTGGCTCTCCCTCCAACACCTCCTCATTGCCCATGGTGACGCCCACGCCGAGGAGTGGCCCTTACACGAGGAGCCATGTGAATTCTCTTGAGAGCGGCGAGAAATCTTAAGGACAGTGGTTGCCCTGAATCAACCTGGAGACTGGTTATCACTTGGACGGAGTCCCAAACAACCACAATATTGAGAATGTTGGTTTCGTCAACCAGGAACTCGTTAATACCACAGAGCCGCTCCTCCCCTGAGCAAATCTCTCTTTCAATTTCCGCTGCTACATTCGGAGGGGTCAATACAACAGAAGCATACACAGGTTTATGCGAAGCTACAGAGAAAGGCTTATGCTTACCATAGCTGCCTTCCTCGTTCCTCCTAAAACCAGACCTTACACTCTCAGCCTGCAACCAGATCCGAACCAGAGAGAATGTTCCGGTGGCGCACTGCTCCATCCTGTTATCACCACAGCTCGTACCTTGGGGCGGATGATGAATTAAATGGCAATGAATGCCTTTCAAGTTTGACGACATATATCCTGTAACCTCCAACATGTTCAGCTGCCCGCTGTCCTCTCCGCGTGGCTAGCTATTAACACCTATTCAATGCAGTTCGGACACCCGCATCCAGGTTATTATCTTTATTTATTATTATTATTTAATTTTATGTTTAAAAATATTTTAAAAATAATTATAAATTAAATTTACACATTTTTCTTTAGTAATCTAGTTTTTCTATCTATTAATAACTAGCACATATCAATTATTATTAATATTAATATTAATAAACCTAATATTATAAATTCTAATGTTAAACTCAATTTTATAATACTAAATTTAAATATTAAACACAATATCATAAAGTCTAATATTATAAACTTGAATTATTAAATCCTAATATAAACCTTAGCATTATAAACTTTATTATTATAAATATGACAAAGCCTTGTTTATTGATATTATTAGGGTTGAATATTATTACTAATTGTATTATTATTATTTTTTTAGCACAACCTTAAATGGAAATGTACTTCATAATGATGATAAATGTATGCAAAACTATTTGTTTATCAAAGCATAATAAGATTCATTAAGCTAAATATTATTTCTTTTCTTTAATATTTTTTAGGATTGACAATGTACTTCATCATGATGATAGATATATGCAAAATTATATGTTTAATGTTATTTATTTTCTCTAATATTTCTTAGGGTTGATAATGTACTTCATCATGATGATAGGTGTATGCCAAATTATATGTTTATTCAAGTATAATAGAATTTATTATAAGAAATGTTTTTTTCTCTAATATTTTTTTCCTCAAACCTATACTTACCATGATACATCTCTTGCAAAAGAGATTCACCAAAATTTTAGTTGTATTCATATTGATGCTTTTCAATAGTCATAGCATAATGGCAAGGGGATGGGAATTGATTGCAAAAGATAGCTAAAAACTCTATTTAAAATTGAAAAAATAACATAGGTTATGTTTAACATGATAAATAATTTGTTTATTTTTTTCATCTTATTAACATATTTATTGTAATTAAAATTAAAATAATGTCTTTTAATCAATAATGTCAATTGTAATTGTAATTAAAACTAGTATAGATTCATCTTAAATAGGGATTTAATATGAGCCAAGAGGGATCCAATTTCTTGAAGTGCAAATTTTTCATAAATGGATATTGTTTAAATATTTTGTATAATTATTTAATTTTTTATTTTTAAATTTTTAAAAAATTATATTTGGGCAGCCATGAACAAAATTTTAACATTGATGATGAATTGACAGAGTTACACATCACATTGGACTGTAAAATAAAACCCTAGGCTCAATGACCCTCTAGCTATAAAATCAAATCTTTTAAGTATCATTTATTAATTAATTAATTATAACATTTAACTTAAAATCCAACACCAAAATATATAATTAATTAAATATAAAAATTTATTAAAAACACTCCATATTCATTAACAGAATATTTTCAACCAGCCAATCTTTGCATCGCTCCAACTGTAATTCTAGAAAAACTCTATATGCTTTAGCATCTGTAATCCTAGAAACGCAATATATGTGTTAGCATAATATTTGGATTGGCCAAACTCTGCACCTCTCCCATTGTAAGCCTAGCGAGTTGGTTAAACGAGGGGATCATTGCCGAGAGTGTTCAACGAACGGTAAGTACCCAAAGGGGCCTCAATGCATATCCTCAATGCATTTGCATATATGCATGTGGTGAGTGAGACGGCATCAGTAGGTAGATTTAAACCACCACCTAATAAATACTGTTTAAAAGTAAAACACCAAATCAGCAATGGTTAAATGTAAAATACATATACAATAACCTTCAAGGAAATGGACTCGAAATAAAAAGGAGAAAATCCAATTTGCTCACCAAATCCAGTAAACGGAATTGGGTAAATTTATTTCTATGCAATAATTTATAAAAAAAATCTAATGAAAAAACATCGAGTCAACTAATCTTCATCGATTATATATTCTAGCATTTTGGAGAAAACTTCTTTGACCAAAGAGTTTGCATCTAATAGAATACAGATATAAACATCTATTTCCCTAACCAATTAACAAATTCTATAATTATACAGTTATTTTAAAAGATTAATTTTATAATGTTATCTAATTAAATCAAATTAAAAATACACTATTAACCTGGTCTCACTCTAAACAGTCCCTATTACAATATAATTTAAATATTAATATTTCATTTTGATTATAATCTATTGATTGGCAAACTCTGTAGTCACTATTTTGCTCATACTCAGAAAACCTAGCATATCAGTATTCAGTCACTGCCCTCTGAAGACGAAGTTCCTGTTTCACAGCACCCCATTGGCTTCATCATAAAAAAACGCAACAGTGTGGCAAAAGCTTTGACTGCCACCAGCACGCAAGCAATGGAGTGAGAACCATGGAGTGAGTATATTATGTCTGAAACTATCCCTACAAGAAAGAAGTCTTACAGGCGAGTGATCATTTCATGGTATAATGCTTATTTTGGATAAATGGAATGGAAATGGCATTGATATGAGCGGACTGAAGTGAAGATGAATTCGAATTCTATGCACTGAATGCAGATTGAAGAGTGACAAAAATTGAAGAAAACACAACTATGGAGTAGAAGATTTCTCCTCTCAATATTAAATAAAATACTTGGTGGTCTATGTTTTAGTTAGGTTTTCAATTTAAAAAATTCACTGCATTTACATTTATTTTTTTTCTTGTTTTTTTCTAGAACTTATAGCCTTTAAATTGTTTTGCATTTTCTTTTTTTTGTAGACTTCAAATTTCACTTTGTTCATTTGTTGGTGCAGATCTTCCATCATTCATTCTTGTTGAAGCAAGTCTTCAAATTTTCAAAAAAAGGCTTGTATGTGGGTTGTTGCCATATATTATCTTCTCTAGTGTGTGTTTTTCATCATCAATCTGTTGCAACATAAGACCATAATACAATTTCATCTCTTGAGGACTCCAATACCTGAAAATTTCATTAATTTGTTCATCAACCAAGCCATCTTCAAGGCTCATTTAAGAAGTTCTTATGCATACTTTTTCAAGACATGGTGTTGCAAGCCATGCTTGAATGAATTTTAACTCTTCAGAATTGTCCTATTTACCTGCACATTGTAAATTAATAATAAGTTTAAAAACATTTGCAAAACCACAATGGTTTTGTTCCTTATGCTCTCTAATGATAACCATGGTTACCAAATTCGAGAATTCGATTTGATACCGGAAAAATTCGACAATGTAAAATTCAATACGAGAAAAATTCGACAATATACATTTTATAAAGACTAACAATTTTTTATTTTTTTCAAAAAAAAAAAAAATTGAAATGAATCTTTCCTCACTTGATACTTTGAATAATGTGGTACTTATTTTTAATCTTAATCTTTTATTTCTATTTACAATTACCTAATAATGAAAGAAAAAATACATCAAACAAAATTTATTAGTATTAGTATTGCAAATTTGAAAAAACTTGTAAGTCAAATATAATAATAGAAATAACAAAAATTCAAACCTGATATTTATATAAAAAATTAGATATTGAATATTAAAATTAAGTTTCAAGTGATCAACACATATCAAAAAACTTATATCTCAATCTCTTTCTTTTTCAAATCCAAATTTATTCAATAATAAATATGTATAAATTAATCTCTAAACCCTTTAAATTAAATTCGAATTCCATATTCATAATGACAATGAACCACCATTATCCAATTTACTAATAACTATCATCTAAATAAAAATGAGAAAAACTATTTTAAAATTTTTACATTTTTAAATATATAACTTACCCTTCTCTTTAAAATTTTTAATACTAAAAATTTCTATCACATTATTGAACATAAAAAATATTATTTGTCAACTTAAATTGATTTCATGCTTGCTAATGGATGAAAGGAGATTCAAAGGCTATTCAAAAGGGCTGTGTGCTCTTCTCAGTGTCTTTGATAATAACGGCAACGACGACCAGTTGGAAGATAATAAGAACCTGCAAACTTTGGGCATTGTTAACATAAAATGAATCTATAAACTAAAAACTCCATACCGTATTAAAACACGAACCCAATCGTCCTTACGAATTTCTGAAATTTTTGGGCCAATACAGTCGAACTTGGTAAGTTAGATGATAACTTTCTCCTGTTGCATTTACAACTTGTTTTTGTTTTCTCTTTATGGATTTCCTTCTTTGCCTTTGCCTCTATTTTTGTCTTTGTTTCTGTCTCCATCTCTTCGACTTCTTTACTAACCTTTGCTACTACAAATAGGTTGTCTTCCACTTGGTTTTCAGATTCAAGTGGGATTATCTCACCAAATAACATCATGTCAATATGATGTTTTTGTTGCACCATCTACAACCACTCATTTTTAGTCAATAAATATGCATCAAAGTTTACATTAGCAATAATTGCTAGCCTTTGCTACTACAAATAGGTTGTCTTCCACTTGGTTTTCAGATTCAAGTGGGATTATCTCACCAAATAACATCATGTCAATATGATGTTTTTGTTGCACCATCTACAACCACTCATTTTTAGTCAATAAATATGCATCAAAGTTTACATTAGCAATAATTGCTAGATTTACCATAGTATTGATTGCTCCAATGGCAACTTCAATGTCTTCAATGAGCTCTGTTGTTGGATTCACGAAAATTTTATCGACAAGCTCTCTCGTTGGATTCACCAAATTTTTATCTTTGTTGCTAGATTTACCAAACCTTCATCCACTTGTAGTTGTGCGGAGTGGGATTGAATAAAATTTTCATCTGGATGTAGATCTGCAGCGATAAATCCATTTCATCTTCAACTGCAATGCTCCCCCTTACACCAAAACACCTCTCAAGGGTATCTGAGGCCTCCTTGGTTGTCATCTGGGGAAGAATGTTGTCATTGAGAGATTATTTTATGCATTTCAATGTAAATGTATTCTTTTGTCTTTTCTCTTCCAAATCTAAGAAGATATGAAACATTTTCCGATATAGCTTTGATCTTCTCAACCTCTTAGATTTTCCCATTTGTTGATTTTTGGGTGTCGATAGCCTCTTGGATTTTCCCATTTGTTGAGTGCTAGCTCACTACAACTCAAAAAAATAAAAAAATTCCCATTTGTTGAGTGTTGATTCACTACAACTTAACAAAAAAATCAAATTGTAAACATTACATCTAACTACAGTGAAAACACATCTATTTTTTAATTTCCACAAATAAATAAGCCTATAAATTTTCAAAAAACAACATTTTCAAAAAACTTTACCAAAATAACACAATACACAATCCACGAAACTAAACATGTACATTTTTTTAAATCTCATTTTCAACCCAAAAAATGCAACGCCCCTTTTTCAAATTCTCTCATTGAAGAAATTTTTTAAACACTATGATGCTATTTTAAAAACATTGCATTACATCCAACTCCTTTAAAATATATATATCTATATGCCCTTTCCTCATATGCACTTATAAGGTACATCATATCATGTTATGCTCCATAGTAATACTTCAACCTACATGTTTTTGAAAAGTATGGATGCTCTTTTCAACGAACATTGGATACAACCTTTTCGGAAATAATTTATATATGCCTTTTTTGATTTACCATGCCGAATAAAAAAACTTCCAAAAAAAAAAATTCTAAAGAAAAACTTTTTCAACGGTTAGTTGTGGTGCTTTTGACTGTCGTGATTCGTGCTCCCAATCAGTTTTCGTGCTCTCTGTGTCTTGTGCCCTATTTGTAATATGATGGGTGACGCTCTGTGTAGTTAATTGGTTTAAGTAATTGACGCTAACGTGAGTTCTTCAGTTTATTGAGTGCGTTAGTAATGCTTAAAGCGTCTCTTGCATTGCGGAGGTACGTTAATAACGTAATTCTTGGGATGCGTTCTTTTGGCTAAAAACAAATTTGAAAAATATCTTAGTTTTTATAAGAACTGGCTTTTTGTCGACTACTTTTTTTGTTTTTCTTAAATTTCAAATTTATGTTGTTTTTTCAAAGATTTGTGTACACTGTCTCTCTTTCTTGGAGTTTTATGTAAATTAGCTTTGATACGAGACAAAATTTGAAGAGAAAAAACGGAACAAAAGATTGTTCTTTTTGGTAATAATATTACATTAAAAACATCAGTAATAAATATCTGGACTGATACTCGACTAAATTAGACTAACTAAAACTGGTCTCTTCTCTCTGCTGCTCTCTTATGGAGTCTTATGCAAATTAGCTTTACCATGACAAAAATTGAAGAGAACAAAACGATGGAGTAGAAGATTGCTCTTCTCAGTATTATGAATCAGTTAAATTGTATTACATGCAAAACATCAATAATAAATAACTGGAGACTAAACTAACTAAAATTAAACTAAGGCACTTGGACACTATGATTTCGACACCACATTGTTGTAATTAGATTTTCCAGCAAAAAAAAGTTCAATTGAATCAAATAAATAATCTATGGAATTGAAATTAACTGTCCTTTAAATTTTGTTGAAAGAGCAACTTAAAAGTTTAATATTTTGAATGACTTTCAACTCTCAATATTAATATATGACCAAGAATATTCACCCGAAGTGAAATCATAACCATCTATTTAATTTTTTTAATAACAAAATTAAAATTCCACAAACGCATTTCCTAAATATATACACGTAGTTAAAGAAAGTTGCACTTAATTTACGTTGTGCACCCAAGAGAATACCACTCCATCCAAAGAACACATAGGTCACTCAAGAGAATAACAATCAAAAAGATAATTAGTATTTTCCCTCCAGAAACATAACATAAAATGTATTTTGTATTTATGTTGTTAAAGGAAACATATATTCATAAAATTTATGTTGTTAAAAGAAACATATATTTACTTATACCTAGATTAAATTTACGAGTTTATGATTATTTTAAAAATTTAGTTATAAGATTTTTTTGTTACCCTGTAAATATTAAATTAATGCCCTTAAAGATACTATGATGCTTTGCAGACTTTGTAATTGTCACATAATAATTAATATTATGATACTTTGTAGACTTTGTAACTGTGACATAATAATTAATCTTATGATACTTTGGTAGACTTTGTAACTGTCACATAATAATTAATTTTATTTAATGGAAAGTAATGTTGAATGAGTCTCACATGTTATAGTAGTTGGAAAATTATATGCCAAGTTGTTACTTATCCATAAATTCTCCTTGAGAAACAAAATTATGAGGAAAAAGAAATAGAGAGATTACAAGGAACTTGAGGTGACTTGAAGGAGAAGAATTGCAAGCAAAGTGCAAGAAAGATACGAAAACAAACCCATGTTCGTTGGCGAGATGGATTTGTGTGAATAATAGAACTACTCATGACTAAGTCTAGTAGGGACATATAGTCGCTCAAGTATTTCTCTGTGCAGTACTATTGCATCATTTTGCATCACCTTGCTCTTTGTTGCCCTAGAAAGTCTGGTCCTTTGTAGCCCTTGACAGCACTTGATCTAGTTTTTTTCCTTGCCTTCTGGGAGAACGATATTGAATCTGATGTATCTCTGTGATTTCAGATCCCCAATATATGAGATTTGATCATGTAGTAGCCCTCAGAGTCTTCTTTCCAATGCCACATGTTTGACCCAATTTGGATTCTTCAAGACAAAGTTATACCCAATCTCTCACAATGACCTAATTATGGACTAGTTCAGTGGAGCGAATGTGTATGGTGTGCCACATGTCAATGTTTCCTCTTTAAGCTCTGAAATTGATACACAGAAAAATACAGTCCATGCACGATCTGCTACGTTTTATATAATTCCAATCCATTTCCCAGAGAGAGAGAGTTGTGATGATTTTCCCAAGGTCACCTCTTTGAGATGAAATTTGGGAGCCTACAAAAAGATTAACTTCCACAGATCATATCTCTGAAAATATAGACACCAATATCAAAAATTAGGTCAAAACGTTCATCATGATTTCAGCTCAAATGGGTTGTAATTTTACCATCTAAGACTTCACAGAAATAAAGTTATAGCAAAAATACCACGATCGCTCCTCTTGGAGGATATATGAGATTTCTTTTTATAAAGTTGACAGGGGCTTCTATAGAGAATGCTCGAGGGATTTTAGGAGCTTAAAAAATTATTAATTATTAACTATCTAATGACAAAAATCAATGATAAATGCCATGCCACAACCCCATGGTGTTTTAGCCCACTAATTTGTAGGTTTTAGCCCCATGTAGAAATTACCTGCATACGAATTCTAAAACATAGAAAATAAACAATGCGAAAGCATAACACATAAAACACATATACACAGAGATTTTCCCCTGGATCCCAAAACTGGGACTACCAGCTTCATTTTTCATTATGTTCCTTTCAATATTATAATACATATTTATACATGCCGAAGCATCCAAAAACATCGATCGAAAACCATCGCGTCCAAAGACATGTGCAAAAATCATGCACAAAACCATAAGTGGGTCCGCCCAACCTAACATAGATTCCAAAACCAAAATTTTCCGAGGCGCTACCCTGAACCCCATAGAGTGGGGTTACCTGCACCCCTCAAACCCCCTATGACTCCCCCTGCTATGCAATTGACGCAACAAAGGGCGGGCTTTGCCCCTCTTCTAACCCCCCGATTAACTATGTGGGCTAGTCGTGGAAAGAATATAACACAACCCAACATAATTGGGGTTACTAACTTCAATCTTGAATAACTTACAAACCATGAGCAATTACGAGGAGAACTATACACTGATAGAAAGATATTTTTGAGTAGAGTATTCCTATAATGGTTATGTGACGAGAAAACATGAATTATGATGTCCAATGTGCCATGGAAGTTCAGGGTCATCCTTGGTGATTCTTGGGTTCACATCAATGACAACCTCAGATCATCTTTAGATCAACACTTGCCTTCTTTTCCCTTCTTGCTCCTATGCTAAAGTGCTCCAAGAAAACTCTAAGTTTCCAAGAGTATGAGAGAGAGAGAGAATAATGAGAGAGTTCGAAAGCTAAACTGGCCAAAGGTTACCAACTAATCCTCAAAATCCTTTTTATGAATGAGGCCTCCATTTTTTTAATTTTCCATTATTTTCCTTCATTTTCAGCCTCACATGCAACTTGTGACCTTTCACCTCCTTTTTCTCCTAATTTCCATTCTTTTCATAAATAAATGTGCCAAAATGCCTTTTTATGCCTTAGCTATTTCCTTTTCCAATTTCCTTCACCATAAACAACCAAACGAACACCCCCTAGGATGTGTTGCCCAACATTCAACTTGGAATAAGTGTCCCATTCATCCATGGTTATTTTTTCCTACTTTATTAAATGGAATTTTCAATAGGGTTGTTACAGAACCCTCCCCCTTGGGGGACACTATCCTCGGTGTTAAAACACACATATACCTCAACAACTTGCTGAAAGAATACATACTGCTCATGGAGTTTTATAACACAGCTCGATGCAGTATTTACAATGAAAGATCTACCTAAGAGAAGAAAATCATGACAACATTACAACATATAGCATAGTGGGGCTTTATAACAAAGCTCATTACAATATTTATAATGATCATCCTGCTGAATTCCAACTCATATAACATCATAACATCATGATAACATAACCACATGATAGCATAATAACATGACACCCATACCACATAGTGGAGCTTTATAACACAACTTGTTATGATATTTACATCCATACACAGTTTTACATATAGCAACATCATAAAAAAAATGTATACCAAAACATATATCAAACATATACTAACACGATATCTAGGGATATATCAAAACATCATATAGTATATATCAACTATCACAAAGCATATATCAATCACCATAAATCATATACTAAAACAACATAAGCAAATACTAAACCACCATCAAGAAAATACCAAACCACCATAAGAAAATACCAAACCACCATGTCAAGCTGATTTTCCTTAGCAGGCAAACAAGGCATGATACATAGCCCACATCTGATCCACCATCTCCCATGTAGCTTCATTGGGCCCAAAGTGCTTCCATTGCCCTTTAAATTTCTCGATTGCTTGGTTCTGTGTTGAAGTTTCTAAGTTTACTTAGTTAGAAGCCCTTCATGCACTTTATCTGATTTATTCCTACCTACTTGTTATTTTACATAACAGGTTATTTACAATGTAAATACTGAAAATAAACACTAGCACATGCTCAACATATCACAAATCAACAACTAAAAGAAACAGAAACAAACATGCCATATGACACCATTATTTTTTGACTAATGTCCCCTGAAAAACCCAATGTGGGAAAATCGGTGCAATTATCTGAGGGTTTTCATATTAAGCAATATCATAGTACAATCTAGGTGCCAAAACTGACCTACCCAACAGATAATTTCCTTGGCAATACCTCTCAGTTTCTGACAAATCTCTTGCTTGAAACCCTGGATAATCCTTGCGGCAGCTACTCAGCACAAATCTTCCCCAAAAACCCCAACATCAGCGTCTCTCTGGACTGCGTCAACCCCTCTTTGTCCCACGGTGGCCCTGCATCTCCCCAGATGGGTCTCCATCAGCCTTGGGATGACTTGCATCAGCCCTCTGTGTCAACAATGTTGGCCTCTCTAAGGCTCTACGCAACTCTCGGCTGCCTCTGCGTGAGCCTTAGTTAGCTTTGCATCACTCTCGCTTGCTACTCTGATGCTCTCTCTGCACTATCTCTGCCTCTTTGTCTCTCTATACTCAAATGCCCCTTAGTTGCATCTCCCAATCACTAATGTTATCTCTCTTAGCAAACTCCACTCTAGAGAATAGAATGACCAATCACTCCAGTGTGTTCTCCAAGTGACCCTCAAGCCTCCTCTTATACTTTTCCTATTGACATATCAATGGCTGAGATTAAGTCCCTAATAAATGGCTAAGATTAGATCTGGCTTAATCCATTTGGAACATTCTAACAGAGATTCATATTAATACACATTAATATTTTATTTTCCCTAAGTTTAGACTTAGGGGCTCCATTAAAAATATTAATTATTTTAATATCTGATGATCTCTTTATAATTTTCCCAAACCCTTTCTAGGTAATTGATATTCCATGTGCCCCAACCTCTCCACTAAATTTCATGGCTTGAGCACATCTGATGCTACCCCTAATCAATGCTCCCTCTTAGTGAGGCTTGTACTCTAGCAACACTCCTCACTGAGTATTACTCTGATCGTCCGGCATCAGTAGCTGTGTTGATGCTAGGCCTTCCTACCCAATATCCTCTACACTGCTGCATCATGTACTACTATCTATGGTTCTGCCACTGTCACTGTTGCATTTGTACAATAGCTCCCTTTGCATCAGTGTTGTTGTCGGTCCTTTCTTCTAGTACTGCATCCGCACTGCAGCTCCTCTCACCGTGTTGCATCATGTTTCCCTTTGCTACACTACAACTCAGTTACTGAGAAGTAAGTAATTGATCTCCCAACTAACCTCCCTGTTGGACTAGAGACACCCACTGATGTTGAAGCTCCCTCTACTGCTGACAAGTGCTCCCTCTCTAACCTCTATGCTACTGCAACAACTCCCTGCATCTCACACCATTGCACACCTCTTTGTGCCATCCTGCACTAGTGCAACACTCCTGTGCCTCTTGCACTGTTGTAGCCTGCTAGCCTCGTGCTGTCTTCAGATTCCTGCACTGTAGCTCTCTCTATCGCTCCATCTGTAGCCATCTCCACCCACATCATCCAGTCTTGCTACTCCTCTTCGGGGCTCCCATAGCAAGGTCTAATCCAATAGGCTAGGTACCTCAAGGATCTTGCCCCTCATGGCCCGTAGTCTGCCTGACTATAGCTCGATGTCTCCACACTTCCACTCAAGTGGTCGTGTGCACTCATGTCACAGTCATCGTCTGCCAAAACTTCCTTCTCTACCCTTGCTGGCATTGCTTTAGTCTCAGAAGACTCTCCCTTACTCTTCTTCCTTAGACACCGAGTTGCATAATGACCTAGATCCCCATAGTGGAAGCACTTGATCTTGGAGAGATCTTTCTTCTTTCGCTTTTCATGCTTTCCCTTAGATGCTAGGGCCACATCTTCCTCCTCCTGCTTGGCTTTGATCCCCTTGCTGCTACTACCCATCTTCGACTGTTGTTTGATCTCTTCCTGGCGAAGAGCTTCCCACATCTTGTCCCAAGGTGGAAGTGTCCCTCTACCTAGTATACTTTGGACAAATACTTCCCAATATTCTGAGATAGCATTTGGGGCTGTCCTCACCATCTGCTCCTGATCCAGTGTCACCTCTATAGCAGTCAAGTGATCTCAGATCTCATTCAGTCCTTCGAGGAAGTTGTCAATCGGTTCTCCCTTCTTCATCTGATACGACCTCAATTGATTCTCCAGCAGCATTCTTCTCTGCACATAAGTATGCTGGTACAACTTCCTTAGAGCCTCCCACATCTCAAATATTGTTAACTTCTCGGCTATGTGTGGTACAACATGATCCTTGACCCTGTCAAGGATAATTCTCTTGGCCCTCGCCATCACTCCCTCGTACTTTTCATTATCATTGAGGCTGACTGGGATAGCTATTACCTTCAAGGCAAAGTTATTGACACAATTCCTGTCAAGTAAGGATAATATTCCGGCCTTCCAGACTGTGAATTTCGATGCTTCGTCCAGTCTATCCTGGTCTCTTACACCGTGTAGTGCCATGATGCTCCTCTACTTCCCTCCTGGAAGTTCTCTGTTCGACTCCTCTGAGTCTCTACTTCTGGTCTGGAAGTTCTCTTCTAGACTCCCTCTGATTCCTGATTTCCCTCCTGGAAATCCTTCTGCACTCTCGAGATGCCCCCTACTCTTATCGTCTTGTGCAATCACACTATTGATTCGGGTTCCTCGGCTAGAAACCCTCAGTAGCAACTCCTCTTCCCTTTCTCTGTCAAGTATTGTTCTGACTACAGTACCTCACCAACACCACTCTACAATATTCCCGTAGCCTTCTAAACCCCAGCAACCTGAAGGTGAGAGCTCCTAGGCTCTGCACAATCCTGACACCAACAACCTAGCCTCCTCAGCCAACTGCGTCAGCCCCACTAACTACTGCATGGAACTGCGTGAGGCTTCTTTTACCTTCCTTAGCCTCTACGTTGCCTCTTCTTGGCTCAACCTTGATGACGTAGGCATTGCGTCACCCTTCCCCATTGCTGCTCTGCTAGAAACAACATCTGTCACCTCGGGACAGTTGTTTTTTGTTTCTATTGCTCCGCTCGGCTGATGTCCTTTAGTCCTCTTGTGATCTGTAATCACCCTCTAATACCATGTTGAAGTTTCTAAGTTTAGTTAGTTAGAAAACCTCCATGCACTTTATCTGATTTATTCCTACCTACTTGTTATTTTACTTAACAAGTTATTTACAATGTAAATACTGAAAATAAACACTAGTGCATTCTCAACATATTACAGATCAACAACTAGAAGAAACAGAAACAAACACACCATATGAAACCATTATTTTTGGACTAATGTCCCTAGAGAAACCCAATGTGGGAAAACCGGTGCAGCTATCTGAGGGTTTTCTTATTAAGAAATATCATAGTACAATCTAGGTGCCGAAACTGGCTTACCCAACAGAGAATTTCCCTGGCAGTAATACCTCTCAGTTTCTGACAAATCTCTTGGCTGAAACCCTAGATAATCCTTCCAGCAGCTACTTAGCACAAATCTGCCCCAGAAACCACAGCATCAACGTCTCTCTAAACTGCGTCAACCCCTCTCTACCCTACGCTAGCCCTGCATTACCTTGGATGGGTCTCTGTCAGCCCTGGGATGCCCTGTCTCAGCCCTCTGATCCTCTGCGTCAGCAACACTGGCCTCTCTGAGGCTCTGCGCAACTCCCAACTACCTCTATGTGGCCCTGCGTGAGCCCTGACTGGCTCTGTATCACTCTCCTTAGCTATTGCACTACTCTCCCAGCACTACCTCTGCCTGTATGTCTCTTTGTACTCAAATGCCCCTCAATTGCATCTCTTGATCACTAATTCTATCTCTCTTAGCAAACCCTGCTCTAGAGAATAGAATGACTAATCACTCTGGTGTGTTCTCCAAGTGACCCTCAAGCCTCCTCTTATACTTTTCTTGTTGACATATCAACAATCGAGATTAAGTCCCTAATCAATGGCTAAGATTAGATCTGGCTTGATCCATGTCTTTTGGACCATTCTAACACAGATTCATATTTATACACATTAATATTTTATTTTCCCTAAGTTTAGACTTAGGGACTCCATAAAAATATTAATTATTTTAATATCTCCTTATCTATTTAGAATCTTCCCAAACCCTTTTCTGGTATTAGACATCTCATATGCCCCAACCTCTCCACCAAATTTCATTGCTACAACACATCTGATGCTACCCCAAATCAACATTCTGGAGCATGAGCACCTTTTTCTACAATATACACTGAGGTTCCAGTTGGAATTCACCATCTAGTTCCACCTACAATATACACCAATCAATCACATGATCTACATCTTTAACACACTTCTTAAGAAATGAGACATGGAAGACATCTTGGACTTTCACTGTTAGAGGCAGTGCAAGTTGATAGGCTACTGACCCAATCCTCTCATTGATTCTAAAGGGTCCACAAAATCGTGGTGCCATATTGGCACATGAGCCAATCCTTAATGTGCTCTTCTTCGGTTTCATGTGCAAGTACACTTGTTCCCCAACCTGGAACTCCTTCAACAACTTGTTCCTATCTACATAAATATTCTGCCTATCTTGTGTTTCCTTGAGATTCTTCTTGATCGCCTGCATCTCCTATTCTATGTCTTATAAGATATCGAGTCCAGTCAATACCCTACTAAGTGGGTCACTCTAACTAATGGGAGTGTTACAACTCTGTCCATATAATGCCTTAAGGAATCATGCTCAGTGACTCCTGATACTCATTTTTGTATGCAAACTTGACCAAAGGGAGATACTCTTCCCACTTCCTCTGTTGATGCATCACATGCATCCTCAACATGTCCTCCAATATATTGTTGGCCCTCTCTATCTATCCATCCATATACAAATGATAAGTTGTGTTGAAGGCCAAATCAGTGCTGAAACCTTCAAATAACTCCTTACAAAACTTGGAGGTGAAAATTGTGTCCCTGTCTGACACAATCTTCTTTGGGACACCATTTAGTCTAACCACGTTTGCAATGAATACCTATGCCATGTCACTAGGTGAGAACGTAGACTTCACTAGACCAAACTGTGCAACATTTTCTAACCTTTCCACAATGACCATGATGGAATCATGCTACTTCACTATCTTTGGTAACCCTATGACGAAATCCATGGAAATGACCTCCCATTTCTACTCGAGAATAGAAATTGGCTATGGTAGTCCACCTTGATGTTTGTACTATGCTTTCACTCATTGATAGTCAAAACATCTAGCCACAAACTCTGCTACATCCCTCTTCAGATTCGACCAATAGTAATATCTCTTCAGTTTTGTGAGTGTCTTCTGATTACCTAGGTGACTTGAATAAGTTTTTGCATGAAATTCCCTCAAGATCACCAACTTGAGTTCACTATTATCTGGTACATATATCCTGTCTTAGAACCTGACCAATCTCTCTGGTGTAAGACAATATTCCATGCCCTATGCACCTATATCTGTACATGTACTGCCACATGTACCTGTACTAGCAACTTACTGCAACATGTGCACAATCTCCATATACTGACATCCTGATGTCCTGCTTGCAAGATCCTATCCTGTAAGTCTGTCCCATACGAGCTCGTAGCCGCCAAGTGATGTATATGTACCTCTTTGCTGAGACCATCTACCACCTTGTTCTCTTTACCCTTTATGTACTTGATCTCGAAGTCAAACTTGCTAATTGTGGCCAACCATCTAGCCTGCCTGACATTTAGATTCATTTGGTCAAACAAATACTTCAACCCAATGTGATCACTCATAAGCACAAACCATCTGCCAAGAAGATAGCACCTCCACATCTTCAGTAAATGTATAATTGTTGCTAGCTCAAGATCATCCATGAGGTAGTTATTCTCATGATCGTTAGGTTTATGGGACTCATAACATACCACCTATTCAACCTGCATAAGGACTCCACCAAGTCCTCTCTTGCAAGCATCTGTACATGCTACAAATTCTTTGTCCGGATTTGTAATCTGTAGCACTGGAGCATGTGTGAGCAACTGCTTGAGCTACTCAAAGCTAGCCCCACATTCTTCAGTCCATTTGAACTTCTTACCTTTCCTTTGCAATGATGTATTGGGATAAGAAATGTGTGAGAAGTTCTTGATGAAACTTCTATAATATCCTAACCAACCCATGAAATATCTCACCTCATCCACACTCTTAGGAGCTACCCACTCCATGATGGCCCTTATCTTCTCTGGATATGCTGCAATGCCATCCTTGGAGACAACATGTCCCATGTCCTCGGTCTGAAAGAAACTACATTTTCTGAGCTTAGCATACAATTCATGCTCTCTCAACAACCTCAATACTAGTGTTAAGTGCTCAGCATGCTCTTCCTTATTTTTGGAATATCCCAGTATATCATCAATGAACAGAATAACAAACTTATCCAAATATGGACGCAACACACTATTCATCAAACACATGAATGTATCTAGGGCATTCATTAAGCCAAATGGAACAACAAAAAACTCATAATGCCCGTACCTGGTCCTTAACACAGTCTTGTAAATGTCCTCCTCTTTGATGTGTACTTGATGGTAACCATATCTCAAGTCAATCTTCGAGAACACTTATGCTCCCTTCAGCTAATCGAACAAGTCATCAATCATTGGCAAAGGGTACATGTTCTTGATAGTCGCTTTGTTAAAATTTTTGTAATTAATGCATAATCTGAGGGTACCATCTTTCTTTGTCACAAACAAGACCGGCACGCCTCAAGGTGATACACTTGGCCTAATGTATCCCTTGTCTAACATTTCCTTCAGCTGCAATTTTAATTCAAACAACTTAGGTGTGCTCATCTTGTAAGGTTCTTTCGATGTTGGGGATTCCCCTAGCACTAACTCAATAAAACATTCTACCTCCTTGTAAAGTAGCAACTTTGTAATGTCCTTAGGAAATACATCCCTGAAATGCTGCAACATTGGGTACCTATTCAACACATTTGCATCCTCGACCTTCTTACCCTTATGGCTAGAAATGTGTACTACAAATAGCTTGCACCCTTTCTTGTGGCTACGCTTCGCTTGCATAGTTGTCAACATCCTAACTAATGTGGCTTTCTTCTTAACTTGTAAGACTCTTGGTTCCCCATTGTCATCCACACACTCAATAGCTTTGTCAAAACAATCTACCTTGGTTCTATGAACATACAACCAACCTATGCCTAATAACATATTGTATGAACCCAACGGTCATACATTTAAATGTTTTGTTGTAGGCATACCACTCAAATTAAATGTACAATCTCTTAACCAATGATTAACTCACTTCTTCGTACTTGTAGCCAACTGCACTAACCGAGACTCTACATGAAACTCCTTATTCAACCCACACTTATCCACCAAGTTAGGACTAGCATAGCTATAATTATATCTAGGGTCAATCAAAATAGAAATAAATTAATCACAAGGCTTATTTTCCATCTCAATGATAGATGCCTGATGTTTCGCTTGCCTGTTGTCCACTGCTACATAGATACGTGGAATACTTTGACCAACATCACCAACAATCTGTGCTTCCTATGTACTATATATCTTACGCCTTCCACCGTGATTTTTCGAAAAATCTCTCCTAAGGGGCTCCTCATCACATGTTCAACACTTCAACCAACCAGTTCCCACACCTCTATGCTTATGTTTCTATTGTAGCCCATGTCCTTGTCTAGCTGCATTAAATCTCTTTTGTGGTTCCATATTTTCTTTCCCATCTGCATGATGAGGCCTTGTCCTCTCAGGCTGCCATTCACCTCTACCTTTGTCTTTTCCTTTCCATCCATATTGAGATTCATTCTTACGCTTTTATTTCTCATAACAATGATTCAATTTCCCAATGAATTCCTCAAGTGACCGAGCCTCATCAGACTCAATCCGATCTCTAAATGCTAATGGAAAACCACTGAAAAATCTTTGATCTTTAGCTTTCTCATCTGTAAGAAACGGTACAAACCTCAATAACTTAAGAAACTTGGTCATATACTCTTCGTTTTTCACTAAACCCATCTTTAAGTCATATAACTCTTTAGCCTTCCTATCATAGTACCTTTCTGACAAGTACTTCTTCATGAAAATCCTCTTTAATTCCCACCAACTCAAGTTATATGTCCTAATGTCTCTAACCCGCTTAACATCTACTTTACCTTTCACACTAACGATAGCTATCTGGACCTTCATGTTATTAGTGTACTCATGCAACTCAAAGAATTTGTTCATTCCAAGTATCCAAGCCTCTGCATCTACCAGCTTATTCACATCTCTATCAAAATTAGGTGGTTTTTCTTTCCTGAATTCATCTGGAAAGTACCCTCTATCATTCCTCCTGTAAGGATGTTATTGACAATGATCATGATGTCTATCAGAACCAGAACTAGAATAATACATGCACTCATAGCCCCTCCTTTTTGGAGTGCCTAACAACTTTCCATCTCTCACCATGTCAGATTTATCCAACCTATGTCTACCAGTAGATCTATTTCCATATGCTCCATTAGTCTCATCCTCATGTGCATGGTTGATCTAAAGCATCCCTTGCCATTGCAAGTTCGAAAAACTCTGAAGAAGTATAGCATTAACCTCTGCTTACTTCTCTTGTGACTAGATGATTCGTTCATTATCTGTCTTACAACTCCTTATCTCTTCCTTTAAGCTTCTCATTGTATCTGCCAAATCAAAAGTATGCCCCACACCACGCTACTCATCTGATGCATAGGGAGATTCTACGTAGTCTACCACCTTGCTAGCCATTTGATATCCTTCTTCCTACAATGCATAATATGTCATATAAACCAAATCACAATAAATTGACATACCTTAGTATAGCTTGGGGAGGATAACTTATCTACAAGATCGCCATATCAACATGATACATGTATAACATAAACATAACAACGTATAGACATGCACAAATAAATGAATCAAACTCTAACAAGGATCCAGTCATCAATGTAAAGCATTGTCAACAATGCATGCTATGACCTCATCCATGACAACAATCATTATCCCATTGTACACATTGCTACATGCAACCGACAATATGCATAAGAAATGCCTAACCAACTACAAATACACTTAATCGCATGTAGTCGAACATAATTGACCAATTATTGTAATTAACCTACATTACTGATGCATGTAATCAAAATATTAAAAATGTAACCTAACATACAAGGATGTAAGTAGGTGACATAAAATCAACATGTAAGTGACAAATAACCATATATATTCAGCCACATACCCATTTCAATTACTCTTCATGAAATCAACATCAAATTCTCCATGATAACCAGACTACAACCCTAATCCATCATCAAGAAAATGCAACAAGGATATAAGTGTAAGAGACACACATGCAATTGAAATTCATGCATGACCAACACACATTCAACCCATTCAGTCTCAAAGTTGAACCATGCTTTGATACCACTTTGTAATAACCTCCTCCCACATAAACTCAAGTAACCATGTCAATTGGGTAAACATGAGACGAGAGGCTATTATGATCAAATTCAACCTCCTAGGTAACCTTAAGGAAGTGGAATCGGTGAAATATCACATGCATCCATCCAACACCATCAATAGAACCCTGAGGAGACACGTTAGCCATTGAGACAGTCAGTTCCTAGGTCCCACTATTGTTTTGGACAATCTAAGTCTCCGTTGCTCTCATTCTATGGGCAAGGGAGTGACCAGAGACCTAAAGTCGCTCCCACAGGCCTACCTGCCAACAACTATGGTCCAAGCTTTCCAGTTTTGTGTCAACGACTTTAAGATTTGAGCCACTCTTTAAAGGCTCGAAAGCAGGCCACTGCCCAGAATGGAATGAAATCACAGAATTAAGTAAATTATAGGGAAACAATGATGCAAAAGTAAATAATTGATTAAGGCCTTAGCCAGACCCCTACTAGTCATGGTAGATATTTCATCAAACATGTCATCGACATGTAACCTAGAGGTGTAAACAACAGAGTTAGGTGTAGGGATCTCTTAATTATTTGAGAATTTCCATGAACCATTGTTTCGTCATGTCATTTGTTGCCTTATCACTTATTAGGTCATAGATACAATATCCATTCAAATGCAAGTAAAAACATGCTAAGAGCCAAACATAGTTTCTACCATAAAATGAACATATATCTAGCAATATAGAAACATAATTACAATAAACATATCAGCCATCAAAACCCATATACACACTAGTACATTTACACATGAAAATCAATGGAATGAATTTCTCATCAATCAATGTAATGAACCGACTGGAGATGGGACTACCACGTTCCACCCGACCATATATTGGTTGAGCCAAGTCTCTCTTCAGCCAATCATCCCTGTGCGATATTCCAAGCATGAATGTGGGACTCATAGAACACATCAAACACCAGTCAATGTCGATGGCACCGGAGTTCTTCGCCTACACTGTGAGGAATTTGAGTGCCTCCTAGTCTCTCAGGCTTTACTGTGCATCCACAATCCGATCCAAGGATCACTAGACCCTACACCTAGACATACTCTCTATGACTTAACATGCATTCCATCCCAGAATCACTAAGCCAAACGAAGAGAAAAGCCACATCTTGTCTTTACCGTATATCCCTCCATTCACCAACAAGAATTCCTAGGCCCACCGAGGCACACAATCTGGCTTTATTGCAACCCACAACTTGGTTCAAGGGTTAATAGGCCAGTGGCTTCGAACATCCTCAGTCTGATTCAGGGACCACTACGACCATTTGTTTTTCAATTCGAAGATCCACCCCACTCAACCTCGAATCCAATCCGGCCATCCCACACAAATGGCATGAAAAAACCCATCTCGTTAAATCTATCTGGAAATGGAAACGCTACGCTGAAAATACTGTCACACCTAGAAAAACCCATGCCAGGGTAGAAAGAAACACATTCAATCCCATGCATGCCAAGTCTAGCAAGGAAAATACACATGCAAGTTGATACCTGCAATGAAGTCTATTGTAGCTTCTTGATCGTGCCTTTTCATACTTGATCTTTGCTTCCTCTTGCCTTCTTTGCATTTCTTTCTCCAATTCCAAAGTGCTCCAAGAAAACTCTAAGTGTTCAAGAGTATGAGAGAGAGAGACAAAATAATGAGAGAGCTCGAAAACTAAACTAACAAAAGGTTACCAAGTGATCCTTAGAAGCCCTTTTATGAATGAGGCCTCTATTTTCTTTATTTTCCATTATTTTCCTTCATTTTCCTCCTCACATGCAACCTGTGATCTTTCACCTCCTTTTTCTCCTAATTTTCACTATTTTCATAAATAAATGTGCCAAAATGCCTTTTTATGTGTTAGTCATTGCCTTTGCCAATTTCCTTAGCCATAAACAACCAAATGAACACCCCCTAGGATGTCTTGCCCAACATTCAGCTTGGAATAAGTGTCCCATTCATCTGTGATTATTGTTCTTAACTTTATTACATGGAATTTTCACCAACATTGTTACACTATACCATATGACATCCCACATGTGTCAATGCATCCTCCACACTGCTAGCAAACCCTCCATGATGTGAGCCATATCTCCTATTTTTCCCTTACAAACCTGAGAGGTTTAACTCCCCACATGCTAACATAATTGACAATACTATGCTTATTCTCAGTAGCTCTTGTGTCAATATACTAGTAACAGAGAAACATCTCCATGCAATTCCCTGTTTGGTGGCTTGCTAATTCCACCTCCCCCTACCAGCTTCTTCTGGAAGAGGTTAATCACCCTGTGACCCCGCACATAATCAATATGCTAGGATAACTCATGAAATTTGTCTGCTCCCATATCAAACCATCCTATCACTAGTGTTTATGGATCTCTGAAAGTGTGTGGGTGCTTGGTCACCAAATAGATCGCACTGCTAATACCACCATTAACCAAACCCACGTTGTGGTGGGGAATCCCACCTGGATCCCAACAATAGCCTGCCCCTTAGACCCCTCTGGTAACCCATGGACCCTGGTGGACTATGCTCTAGGCAATGGATATATCCAACACCTAGCCGACTCCATTGGATACAAACTCAATATCTCTCGCCATCCAACCCTAAGAGAGGGATCAAATGCATGAACACTCGTACGTGAAACAACTCCCACCTATGGATGTTGTGCCCTGTGTAACTCATGTCCATCATCTCACAATCCTATTCCACACATGAGATATGTCTAGCTATCTCTTCCTCTCTCTTATAATGTGCATAGGTAAGTTAATAGTGTTACTATCCCCACCTATGTACGCTTGAAGAGGGTTGCTCTGATGCTCCAATGTGTACTCCTCTAGCTGTACCATTAGGGAATCCAACCATTCCCCAACGTGAGTCAGCTTGGATACTGACTTGGCAAAAAATGCTCTCATGCCCTCCAACTCTTCATTCTACTGCAAAATGGTCTCTCGAACTGTCGTGGCCTTATTTTCAAACTCTAGAAGGTTTCCCCATAGTTGATGAAACCATTGTGGGTGGGTAACATCTATAAACTTAGTTACAACTCTAGGTACCGCAGTGTCTCGTCACACCTCATCAACTGGGGATATGTCTCATGGCACCTCATCAATGGTGGGGACCTGTGTGTCGCCTAGCACCTCATCAGTTGGTGTATGCTCAACTGTCTCCACTAATGTGTTAGCTAGCACTATCAAATGAAACTCCAACAAATGTGGCTTTGCTGTCACATTGGGTGTATCCACGTGCTCCTCTCAATCTTGCATGCTCTCGACCTCATGTTTAACCTCCGCCTTCGTCTCCTGATATTTGAAGCTAGTTCTCCACTAGCAGAAGAACCTCCTAATATCACCCTTTAACATCCCTCCTCTACATGATGATACAACCCTTGAACTATTCTTCTCCTTCTCCAATTCATCCAAAAATGAGGCATGGTAGGACAACCAGACTGGCCATATGTATGGGTGTTGTACTTTTGGGCTATGTGTGCATGTGCTTGGCTTGTATGTCAGTTATGTATAATTTTTTTCATCCCCTCTAGAATCTGTTGGTTCTGTTTCACCAATTGATGCCTCTTCCTCATCAACTCTTCCATGATCCCCTATGTACTCTTCCATTTTTGCGTCATTTGAAGTTCCATAAGTTCACCAATCACTGTGCATGCATGTCTAGCACCTCTGTGATATTGCTAGCTTCCCCACAACTGGCCAAGATCATGCTCTTAGACCAATGTAATGTCTTGGTTTATAAATTTTCCTATTTTCTCAGGAAATTGCATAAAAATTTCTATCATAAATTTCTCCAAGCAATTGTACAACAAGAACCATGAAATTGCAACAAAAATAAAATAACATTTCCAAATAAATCCATAAATGCCGCAATTGAAAATAACACAAGAAATGGAGAATTGAGTAGATTTATTTATTTACTGGAGGAATTATATACAAACCTCTAGATAGAAAAAGTTGAAGTGATGGCCACAAAATATATGTTGCTATAATAAATCATATGTCTGAAATATAACAAAAACTCAATAAGATGCACCTGTGAATTACTCCCCAAAAGTTCTTTTGTTGCTACTGCTAGAGGTGAATTTTGATTTATGCGCTCAAATCTACTCTAAAATTTCTACAAAATTAAATAGAGGCTTCTCTCACCAAAATCTACCATACCTAGAAAAATCTTGGGTTAATTCCAACTGACCCTCAAAGCCCCCAAAAGGTGTGAATTACCCAGAAAATATGATTACCGCAATAAGAAAGACTTTCTTTTGGCTAGGTATAAAAAAAGAGGTGGCTGAATATTTATTAAAATTTTTAGAATTCCAATAGGTTAAAGTGGAACATCAACACCGTGTTGGGTTACCTATCGCTAAATGGAAATGAGAAATAATTTCTTTAGATTTTATCATGGGACTACCAAGAACCAAGAGGCAACATGACTCCATTATGGTAGTGGTAGATACCTTAAGTAAGGCAACCCATTTCATACCGGTACAATCCACTTTTGGTACAACATAGATTTCTAGTATCTTCATGAAAGATATTTTTCAACTACATGGAATACCCAAGATGATAGTGTCGGGCAAGGATGCCAAATTCACCTCAAACTTTTGGAAAGAATTGTTTGGGGGCATGGGAACTAAATTAAACTTTAGCACAACATATCATCATTAAATGGACAACAAAATTGAGAGAACAAGACGAGACATGACTCTATTATGGTAGTGGTAGATACCTTAAGTAAGGAAACCCATTTCATACCAGTACAATCCCCTTTTGGTAAAACACAGATGCTAATATCTTCATGAAATATATTTTTCGACTACATGGAATACCCAAGATGATAGTGTCATACAGGGATGCCAAATTCACCTCAAAATTTTGGAAAGCATTGTTTGGGGGCATGGGAGATCAATTAAAATTCCTCGCAACATATCATCCTTAAATGGATGGAAAAAATGAGAGAACAAACCAAATTTTGGAGGACATGTTGAGGATGTATGTCACTCATGGACCCACCAAATGGGAGGATTTTCTACATTTGGCAGAATTTTTTACAATAACAATTATCAAGCATCCATAAAAATGAGCCCTTTTGAAGACATATATGGTAGAAAATGCCATACATCTCTCAGTTGGAGTCAACTAGAGGATAGACTGATACTCAGGTTGTATTCCTTGCAGGAAATGGAGAAAATAGTGTGAAGGATTCAGCAAAACATTAAAACCACATAGGACATACAGAAAAACTATACAGACAAGAAAATAATGCCACTACAACAAAACAGGCAATTTGCGCCAGATTTAGCACCAGATTTTAATGCATTTTTTTCTCAATTGGGATGAGAGGCCTGGCGCTAAATCTGGCTCTATTGTACAATTTTTAAAGCGTCCTTTTTTGCACCAAATTTTTCATGTTTTTTACGCCAAATTTTCCATCCTTTTTTGCATCATATTTTTCACCAAGATTTTCATTTGGTTTTACAACAAGTTTTGCTTCTAGTTTTGTGCCATTTTTTGCATCTATTTTTGCATCACTTTTGGCTTCCTCTTTTGTGGCATTCTTTGCTTCTAGTTTTGTGTCATAATTTGCATCAATTTTTACACCATATTTGGCATCTGATTTAGTGCCTTTTTTTACATCCAGTTTCTGCAATTTTTGCATCTGATCTTATGCCAGTTTTTGCTTCTAATTTTGTACTTATTTTTACATCTATTTTTGTGCCAGTTTTTTCTCCCTTTTTTTACACCATTTCTTCCATCCATTTGCACATGTTGAATCTGATTTAGTGTCAAATTTTGCATGCATTTTTGCACCATTTTTTGCATCCACTTTTGTGTTCTATTTATCTCCCTTTTTTGCATCCTATTTTGCACCATATTTTGCATTTAATTTTGCACCATTTGTTTCATCCAATTTAGCGTCATTTTTAATACCATTTCTTGCATCCAATTTTGCATCCTTTTGAGCATCTAAATTTGCATCCTATGTTGAACCATATGTTGCATCCACCTTTGCATCCCACTTTGTGTCTGTTGTTACGTTCAATTTTGAACCATTTTTTTCGTCTACTTTTGCATTTATTTTTGCACCAAGTTTTGAATGATTTGTTGCACCTCATTTTACATCCAATGTTGCATCTCAATTTGCATCCAAATTTGAGCCATTTTTGCACCATTTTTTCTTCCTTTGTGTCCAATTTTGCACCATTTTTTATGTTCAAATTTGCATCCTTTTTGGTATCTAATTTTTCATCCTTTTTGGCTTCCAAATTTGTATCCTTTTTTCTGCCACATTTTGTGTCCACATTTGCATCTCGTTTTGCATCTAGATTTTAGTTTCAATTTTCATCTAGTTATGCATCATTTTTGACATCCTTGCTTTCACCATTTTTTAGTCCCATTTTGCATCTTGTTTTGTGTCTTTTCTTACATCCTTTTTTCATCCTAATTTTACACCATTCTTTGAATCCTTATTTTGGTGTCCATTTTTGCATCCTTGTTTGCATCCTTGTTTGTATCCTTTCATATGTCCTATTTTGTTCCCTTCTTTGTGTCTAGTGTTGCACCATTTTTTGATTTTACTTTAAAACCCTTTTTTTGTCATTGTTTGCATCTTGTTTTGATGGCTAGTTTAATATCCAATTCTACTCCCAATTTTGCATCCATGGTTAAACCCACTTTTGGCTTCTTGTTTAGAGTTTTACTTTTATTTCCATTTATGACCCCCTCTATCGGTTCATTTTACTAAGTTCATTTACATAGTGAAATATATTAAAGTTTCTAAATATCATTTTGATGTAGGATTTAATGCATGGTTAGATGAAAATAAAACCCTCTCAGATTATCCCGAAAACCTAGGACAAACCAATTAAGAGAAAGGTTGTTCTAAGGCTTAGGATTCTTAGTAGATCAAGATGTAGAGTATAGATTAAGAAAAAGAGAATGAATTCTTGTGAGTCCTCGCATGCAGGTCTTCTTTGAGTTTTTAGTATAGCTAGGAAGCGCTCCTAGCTAGCTCCAAAGCTTGGTCCTACACATAAGAGAGAGAAAAAAACAACCTTCACAACATAATATCTTGATAATTGAAACTATCATAAACATATAAATATTATTGAATAAATAAATACAAACCAAAATTCCATACATCCATTAGTTAAATAGAAGAAGTAAAGAATGAATAGAAACATATGGAAGGAAGAACAACTGATCTATATGAATAAAGGAGTTGGAGGAAAGTTAAAACAATCAGATGTAGTTGCAACAACACCTCCTCCAACTCATAGTTCCAAAACTCTCCCTCTCAAGATAGATCTCAGCAACAGAACAATACAAGAATTCCCATGATTTTTCAATGGCCAAGCCTCCAATATATAGGAAAGTGAAGGCTATGAAGATTTCCCAAATTCCTCATTAGTTCAATTTGGGAAAAATCTTTTGGGTGAATAATGTTTCCTCATATAAAAATGGCTTTTCCCACTTTTTAGATGGTTTTGTGCTTAGGAAAAAGCTTCTCAGTGCTTTATGGCTCTTTCCCGCTTTTGTATGCTTTTATTTTTTAGGAAAAAGCTAAAGATGAGGATAAAGAGATCACATTCCACCATATGAGTTTCCGAAAGTGAACAAGAGTGTCAAATTCAAATTCTAGTTGCTTATGTTTTAGTTTTTTATTTAATATATATTTAGTTTTAGTATTTTTTTTATTTTCTAAAAAAATATAATTAGTTTTGGTAATTTTTTTCTAT